>CABHPQ010170748.1:491-49109 GCA_902168405.1 Peromyscus aztecus
TCTGCGCTGCCCCCCCAACATAGTTCTAACCATCCCTGTTTCTCAGCCTTCCCAGAACTGGGTTATAGGCATGATCCACCAAGCCCAGCCTTACACCCTTACTGCTTATAGCCTGTAGGAGCACTGTTCATACAGTGATCTACCTACATTGCTGAATGCCCTACATATGACCATTTTTTTCAAAATTATTGCAATAAAAAAATCTGTGTTTCAAAATATTCAAAACAAAACAAACAAACAAAAACAGGGCTGCTACTATCCATCCTGTCTTTGTGTAACTTTATGATTTTTAGGACAATATTGCATTAAATAGTATTTGTCTTATAACTGAAAATTTTGAACGTCATAGGTTTTTTTTTTTTCTAGCACAGTGACAAAGAGCAGACTGCCTCTGCTCTGCCCTCTGACTGGTAGAAGGGTAAGAGTTGCCCTGTGGCTTGTGGAGAAGCACCAGGTTGCTCCTCGTGTCCACTGGTGAGCTGTGGGCAGGGACAAGTTGGTTTCTCCATCTGTAAGTGGACCATGTGGGGCTTCAGATTTGTAAGGCTTTTGGAATCAGAGCTTATATACTGTCTTGATTGTATTTTGTATGATCTGTGTTGTTATTGCTCTAATAATTTGATAGAGAGTTTTACAAAAGTAGCATTACCACTATGAATTTAAACCAGACAACAGCAACAGAAGAACCCTTTGCTCATCAGTTCGTGATTTATGTCCAAGCACTTCCAATGGGTGTTACAAACCCTCTTTTACACCACGCACTGTGCCGCTGCTGTCCCACCAAAGGAACATCTGCCACATCTGGACTCCCCATTTCTGAATGCTGTTACCTGCCAGGGCTCCAGCATGCTAAGCCATTCAACATGCTAACCCATCATAGTAGTGCTCCTCTTCCTCAGCCACGGTGAAAGCTGTATTCCGGGCCAAGGTCTCCATCCTAGTTGAGAAGCAAAATGCCAAGAGTACAAGAATTAACATAAAGCTGGTATGGTGGCACATGCCTGGCCTTCAGCTACTGGGGAAACTGGGTTAAGCTCACGAGTTCAAGACCAGCCTAGGAAACAATGAGGAGAGCTAGGCCGGGAGGGGAAGAGAGGAGAGGCCAGGTGAGGAGAGGAGAGAAAGATTTTCATTCCTTCTTCATCCAGAGCTTATGAAAAGAACATTAATAGTTTAATTTCAATTAATCTAGCTTTTCCCCATTCTGCATTTTTTTCATATTGCCTATTAATATCCTCTTTAAATGAAGGTGACTGTGAACATCATGGGTCACCTTCGTGGATCATTGAGAACTTAGAAGCCCTCATGTATTAGAAGTCCACACCTACCTTGTGCACTGGGAGAGTATAGATTAGGCCTCTTGGGGATCTTTAGATGAATGTGTTTGATATAAGTCCCATACTTACACCACTGGATACCATGTTGGAAAGAGGACAGCAATGAGCTGCGTGTGTGTATGTGTGTGTGTGTGTGTGTGTCACTTCTAGGACAACTTCCATTCTCAGGAACACCATCCATGTCCTTTTGAGACAGTCTCTCATTGGCTGGGAGCTCACCAATTAAGCTAGATTGTTTGGCCAGCAAGCCCCAGGTATCCTCTTGTCTCTGCCTCTCCAGTACCAGGACTATAAGTCTGTGCCAGCATATCTGGATTTTGGGGGATCAAACTAAGGTTCCCATGCTTCCATCTACGCTGTCGTCCAGCCCCTGGAATCTACTTTTTGATAACCTCTGACATGCCCAGCACTGTGGTAGCTGCTTCCTGTTACTGATCTAACATCTATCTAAGTCCTCCAAGAGAGCTATCATACACACTTTGCAAACCGGGGTGGCTGAAGCCTGGCTGCTGGCTCGTGCTTTGTGTTCATTTAACTCTATCTGTTGATTGTCACTGCTGTGTCCTTTGGGACAACAGGAAGAAAAAAAAAGGCGGCCTCTTCTATTTTAAAACCTTACACCAGACTTACAAAACTCTAGGAAATGTCTCTAGGGTGACCTTGAGCAAACTGCATAACATCTCAGCTGCCCTGGTCTCCTGGCCTGTGACACAGTTGGTGAGAGCAATCACCTGTGTGTTTAGAACACAGTGACTTGATTCTGTACAAAAGGCAGCCCTGGAGAATGAACTAACTTTGGGGCTTCTGTAAATGCTGCAGCAACTCACTGCATGCCTACTAAGGGGTCATTATCTAATCCTAACAACCAAGACAGAACCACATTCCCATACTTACTTTCCTTTAAGCTTGGGAACTGATGGTGCAATCTCATGATGGCTTCTGTTCTCAGGATCAAAGGGAGTTATTGATATTGATCCTCCAGGAACATGAAGGGAGGGCCCAGCAGGAGTGGAAACTGCCTTGGAATGGCCCCTCTTGAGTGCCCCTCAGGACCTGCTTTCATTTTACAGGAAACCTGTACCAGCTACCTCCACTCTGCACACCAGGCTTCCCTTCATCCATAAAGCTAGTTAGCCACAGGCGATTTCCAGCAGTGAAATCCAGGACACTTGGGTTAAACCATAAAGGTGAACTCTATGGCAATGCCATGTCTTCTCTTCAAAGAACAGCCAGAATGCTGACAGCTCAGTGTCTAAGTCCACACTCAGCAGTTCTCCAGCGACAGAATCAGCACACAGGGCTTGTGTGGCCAAAAATGTGTCTGTCTGCTAGATGGAAGCAGAGATAATCCCAGCAATTATTCCCCAGTGAAGGGCATTTGTCACGTAAACAGTGTTAGCTGGGAACAAGGACCCAGTTCTGCCAGCAGCTGCCTTTAGTGTTGCTGCTCGGGACGTGAGATGATTTGTTTTAAAAAAAATCTTTTATTTATTTAGGGTGGGGTGCATGCCACAGCCCTGGTGTGGAGACCAGAGGATAACTACAGAATCAGTTCCCTCCTTCCACCTTTATATGCATTCTCGAGACTAGACTCAGGTTGCTGGCCTGTGTGACGACTGCCTTTACCCACTGAGCCATCTTGCTGGCCCTGTTCTAGTGATCCAGCCTCACCTCCCGTTGGGCAGAAAGGCTTGGACTCTGGTAGTAAAGTGTGTGTGTGTTCATTCTCCAGAGCATGCAATACATAAAGATGCGAACCCTGAGAAGCTGTGATTCTCACTGCTCTCTGAATATGTTTCACGGCTGGTCCTGACCTCTCACTCGCCTGCCTAGTGGTATATGGTGGAGCAATACATACTAATCACGATAACTTCCTTGGCAAACAAAGTTACCTTGGTAATTAACCTACCCCTGAAGTTTCTATACTGCTGAACAAACCTGACCCATCCTACGTAAGATGTCAGCAGCACTGGCTTACTTGGTGACTTGTAGCTGGCATCCAGACATGGGCTCTAGAATACCAGCGAGGTCTTTTCAATGAATTCCCATGCTGTCCATGCCCCTGGTGTGGATGGCATGAGGTGAATGGAGTGACAGTGCACACAGGCTTAGGACCCTTGACCTCCAAGCCTCACAGGTAAGTACAAGCACCATCCAGGCCCTCAGAGGAAGGGAGTCCCTCCCAGAAGAACTGGACCAAACTCTGAGTCCAGCCCATGCTCAACCTTGCCGGAGTCCATGCCTGCCCTTGTCCCTTAGTGCTTTATACCATAATCAATCAATATCCATTTGCCAGACAGACAGATCCCATGGGGACACTCAGCCCAAGGACTTGGTGTACAGGGCATCTCAAGGACATGATGGGCTTTGACAACTCTCCTTATGCCATGTGGGGCAAAAGGTATTTTATGAAATGTTCCTAAATAGAACTCTGGAGAATCTCCTGAGGTCTTGGGAGAGACTGCGGAGGAGAGGAACCTTCCAAACAGGGCTTTCCAGTGTGGGCTTGGATGAGGTTCTTTTAAGTATCAGCCACATCCACAAGGCTGTAGACCTTTCTACCAAAGGCCTTGTTGTTTTCTAGCCCCACTTGTCATAGCCTTTTACCTTCTAGGTTAAAAATAATAATAAAGCATAATGGCAAAGCTCTGGTCTGGCCCGTTTGTATGCAAAGACTCTTTCTTCTCACTGTGGGACTTGTTCACCCATGACTCAAGGGCTTCCCAGAATTTAGATGGATGGGTCAAGATGCTGCAGGGAAGGGTTGGCTATAAAGATCACTGCCAACACAGAGCATATGCAAGGGGATGCTGACCTCATTGTGGGCAGCTCTGAGCCCAGTAAGCTTCATGGTGACTTGTGTAGTTGGCAAATCATGTAACTGAATATGATGCAGAGGGTCATAAAAAAAATCTGGCAATAGTAAAAGGTTTCTGAAATTGCAGTGAACAAAACTGAAGTTAAAAATCAGATGCAGAATGAATTGGAGTTGTTTCTGGTGGCACTTGCCTGTGTCACACAGCACTACCCACTGTAGCCCTGGTTCTGATTTCCCAGCATGCACGCTGTGCGAGTCATCACACAGTGCAGTGCCACAGAAGCTGTCTGGAACACCTCAGCTCAGATTCAAGACTAGCATGGCAGTGTCTTTACTTTGCATACAAAGTTCTCTGTTCTTCTAGAAACTGGTTTAATTGCAGAAAACAAGGACTGAGTATTTTCCTGCTGCTGTTCTTCAGTGTGCATCACATTCATGTATGTTTGGACTGTACTGCGTTACAGTGTTTGAGCTTTACAACTGCTGTTTAAGCTGCAGGCTTGAGGTTTACAAAAATCACTAAATGAGTTTTGGCTTAAGATGAGGACAGAATTTCCAGCAATTTCTGAAACGGCTCTAAACATACTCCTGGTATTTTACACTAAATATTTATGTGCGTGAAGCAATGTTCTCAGCATTGATTATAAAATCAACAGATCAATCAGCTCTGGAAAGAGTGAAGATGCCCTACATACTGCAGGGCCCAATACTCAGCCAGGATTTAACTTTATGTAAAAATAAACAAGCACACCCATCCCACTAGTGTGAAGATTCACTTTCATTTTTGGTAAGTGACAAATACCAAAGAACTGTTTCAAAATAAATTTCTTTGTGGTTTATTATCAGTGAGTGTTGGATTTGTATACCTGTCTTATATACCTATATAAGTAGAATTTCCTGGGCAAAAAGGAATTGTGAAAAAGTTTAAGAAGCTCCAAGTTAAGGGAGGAGTTGCTTCCCAGAGACTCCTGGGACCCTCATCCTTGGAACTTTTAAATGGTCACTTACTATTTCCAGTGAACTGTGTCATGACCACTCCTAGGAGACTTGATGTGTGTGTCAACAGTGTGGAGATGCAGATGGAGTCCACCCACCCGATGGACTTTCTTGTGGCCATCTGCCTCTGTTCCTAGATCTGTTTCCTGTCACTCAGCTCTATAACTGATTGTTGGACTTGGCCACTGTGAGACTGTAGACTGGTCAGCAGACAGCGGTGTGGGAAGGGGGCAGGGCAGATGGGCTTCATTTCTAGGATGCAGGAGTTGGAAGTTTGGTGAAAGGGAGTATGGAGGAAATAAAGTCAGGCAATTTGGCATGTGGGACTGTGAGGACACTGGCTGTTTTCTGAGTAGGATGAAATAATATTGTGTAAGGCCATCCTGGAGAGCAGCACAGTATATGAGCAGGAGCCTGGCTGCAGAGAACTTACAGGTCATGGAAAAGAGAGGGCACTGTGGTAGATGCCTACTTCTAGAAGCTTTGTTCACTAAGACAGCAGGATGGTGGGGTAGTGGGTAGAGAAAAGAGATAAGGACAGGGTTTTTGTTTTCAAGGTAGAGGACTCTGGCAGCATAATGCTGAAGCCATGATTCCAGAGAGGGGAGGGTAGCAATGGTATGGGAAAGAACATGAGCAGCCTGAGCTGTAGCAAGCATGGCAGGTCCCATATGGAAGCCATTCTGTCCACCACAGGCAGTTGGGGAACCAGGCTCTTTCCTGGACACCTCTCTTCCTCCAGAGGAAGAAGCCATGCCATCTGTTGCCACAAGGACGGTGCTGCAGAGAGAGACGGCAAGGAAACCGTGAGGAGGAGAACCGAAGCACTCACTCACAGGCAGCCCGTCGTGGAAAAGCATCGCATGGACCCTCTGTCCATTTCCTACATGATATCTGTAAAAGTGATGCCTCCTGATGAAGACGGAGGCGCCTCCCATGCTGGAAAGCAGGTGCACACTCCCTGTTACACAATATGGAGTCACAAAAATGACGTGCAGGACAGCAGCTGAGCTCTGGCATGTTACAGCTTTCTGTGGACAACAGCTTTGTCCCCATTTTTTGGAGACTGTTGGCTTGCACAGTCCCCCCAGTGCAGCACCTTCACCAGCACAGGCCTCTTCCAGTTTGATACCTACCTGCTGTGTGAAAATCACATCTCATGCTTCCTGTGTGCATTTTCTTTGGTGTGAATGAGGCCAAATATCTTTTGTCTTAGACTTGTATTTCCTTTGCCAGTTGCTTCCTGTGAGTGGTCTGTGATCTGTTTAATCTCCTCCTGGGTGGCTGGTCTTGCTCTTGCATACCTGTAGAAGTTCTTTCTGTTAAAGAGTCTTGGGCTGCTGAGCTATATCAGCAGGTAGAGGTCCTTGTCACAGCCAAGGCCCGGGATCCACATGGTGGAAGCAGAGAACCCAGGGTCGTCCTTTGATCTTACATGCATGTCATGCACAGTCCCACTGCCTCCAAAAATGTTTTTTAATTTGAGGATGCAGCCCCCCCCACCCAGTGTCAGGGACTGCCTGAGTTGCTGTTTGCCTTGCCAGACACACTATTTTCTCTGCGGAATTTTTCCTTCTCATAGGATTCATTTTATGGATTTACTTTTATGGGTATGGAGGGTTTCTGCCAGATTTACAAGCATTCTTCCTGCCTCAAAATTATTTCTAAAACTTTCCCTCTAATTACTTTCCAAGTTTTTGTGGTTTCCTTTATTTTATTTTTTATCTTTTTTGTTTTTGTTTGTGAACAAATTCTCACTGTATGGTCCTGGCTGTCCTATGTAGATCAGACTGGCCTTGAACCTGCCACTACCTCTCAAGTGCTGGGATGAAAGGTGTGTGCCACCAAGCCCAGCTTGATTTCATTTTGTTAATTTATTTAGATTGAGGGAGGAGAGAGAGAGAGAGGGAGGGAGGGAGAGAGAGAGAGAGAGAGAGAGAGAGAGAGAGAGAGAGAGAGAGAGAGAGAGAGAGAATGTCACATGTATACGTATGCCCACAGAAGCCAGAAGAGGGCATCAAGCCCCCTGAAACTGGGGTTATAGATGACTATAAGCTGACTGATGTGGGTGTTGGGAATCAACCCAGGTCCTCTGGAAAATCGGTAAGAGCTCCTAACTACTGAGCCATCTCTCCAGCCCTGATTTGTCCCTCCCTCCCTCCCTCCCTCCCTCCCTTCCTCCCTCCCTCCCTCCCTCCCTCCCTCCCTCCCTCCCAATACGCACCATTTTACATTCAAATCTTGACCCCTCTGGTATTTATTTTGGAGCTATGAAGCAGTGGAAGAAGAGAATGCCTCATTTGTTAAGAATTTAAGTCATCAGTGGTATTTTGAAGATTTTTTTGTCTCATACTACTTTGTCTAAGCATTTTTTTTTAATCTTCTGATCTTTTGATTGTTTCTCAATCTTGGATTTTTGTTGGTTTTGTGTGTGTGTCTACATGTACATGTGTTTCTTGTGCTTTTTTTTTAATTCTGTTTTTTTTTTGGTTTTGGTTTTGGTTTTTTACCTGTTTATTTTCTTAAGAGAGAGAGAATGAAGGCTTTGGATGGATTGGGGAGGTAGCCATGATCAGAATGTATTGTATGAAAAAATTATTTTCAATTGAAAAAAAAAGGAGTTAATCCACCAGCTGGGCCTGCCAATCACCTGGTCAGATCATCCCTCAAGAAAGATGATTCACTAAAACCCTGCCAAGGAGATGGGAGGAATAATTATCTCCTTAATGCGATCATGTTCTTCCCTTCCTGGGAGCCCCTCCCCAGTGCAGCCGCTTAAATAGCTTCCGTTTGGTAACAGGGCAGTCTGCCAGCTTTTCTGCGTTACCCAAAAGCATTCTTCTTCCTTCCTTACTATCTTTTTCCTTCATGCCCTGGCCAATAATGCTAAGCATGTTTTCTTTCCTTGGCAGTGTGGGCTTTTTCACTCTTTCTCTAAAGTTTCCCCACCTCTTCTGGCATGCAGTTATTTGTAGACCTCCATTGCCAAAGACATGGCTTTCTCTCTTCCTCTTTTCCAGCTCCTTCATCAGGCAGCTGCTGAGATTAACAGCCTGTCTATCCTCATGTTTGTTACTTAACCTCAAACAAACCACTCTTAAACATTTAAAAAATAAAAAATGTAAAAAGTGAGTCATGCCTGCCAGTAGTGGCCCAGTCCCTAGTTCTGAGTGACTGGCATTCACCTGCCAGCTGGTCCATCCTGTGTTCTCTGAGCAGACCGTTGGACATCCAAGGTCTTCTCCATCAGACAGTCATTGACTCTACAAAAGATTCGCTTTTCCTTTCTCTCTACATCCTTGTGGAGCTGAGATAGATACTGAAAGTGTGTGTGGTTGGTGCGAGGAATCACTGCTCCTTCCTGCATCCAGAAAGTAACTCCTTACTGAGCATACTGGGCAACTAATCGACAGAAACCTGTCTCAACCTGGAGAATGGCAAAGGCTCATCCTCCTGATGGCAAATCAATACACTCTCAGAGGAAGTTGGAATGAGTGCACACGTCAGACATACAAATAGGAAAACACTAATGAAGTTATTCTTGTCACAAAGTGAGGGACAAACACAAGGTACTTTCTGTTTTAGAGTGTTCACAAATGACCCATTTAATTTTTGCAGTAACTGTTTCTCTCTCTCTCTCTCTCTCTCTCTCTCTCTCTCTTTCTCTCTCTCTCTCTCCCTCCCCTCCCCCTCCCCCTCCCTCTCTCCAGGTTCAGAAGGCTGAGTGAGTTACACAGAGGATCTGTCTAGCATCTCAATGTCACCAACTCCTAAAAGTACATTTGGCCCTGGTTGTTCTGACCCTGCTGTTGGGAGGTCAGCTCCCACTTTTTAAAAGGTTCCTATGAAGAGAGAGGGATAAGAAACTTTTAGATAGAAAGATAGCGAAGAGGAGAAAGACAGAAACACAGGATAGCTTTGGGAGGACCTGGATCAAAACCCTATGGCCCTTTCTGCCTCTTCAAAAGGGCTTTTTATAACAATGCCAAGGGGTGGGGCAAAAGACCTCCTCCTTGCTAGATCAAAGCACACCACACAGCCAAGTATAGACCCTTCCCAACACCTGGTGACCACGCCCATGGTCAAATCATCTCCTTATGCAGCCCTGCTGGGTAAAGCAAGCTCAGATTCTTGGACCTTGAGTAATTTCTTACTGGGAAACCTCTGTGGGTGTCCACATACTGCCATATACCTTGAGTTCATAGATTCTTTGGGATGGTGGCTATTGTATGTCAACCTGACCAGCCTCTGATGCCCACAGGCTGGTCAGATGTCAATGCATATGTTGTTGCAAATATTTTTTGAAGATGAGGTTCTGTTTCAACACAGGGACTGTAAAGCAGACCACTGTCCATAATATAGCGGGCCTCTACTCTAGTTGAAAGACTTAAGAGAAAAAACTAGGACTCTCCAAAAAAAAGATGGGATTCTGCCTCCACATATCCTGAGTCAGACTTTTGACTCTGATCCTTTCCTAAGCTCCCAGCCGCCCTGTCCTGTAGATTTCAGACTTGCTAGCCCCTACAGTGAGCCAATGCTGGAAAGCCAATCTCTTTCAGAATCCCACCTCACCTTCTCTCTTTCTGCTGCCTAGAAAGGTACAAGCTCCATGCCTGGTGGCTCCTTGACCATCCCCAGAAGTCTTGTGGCCATGGAGGACACCCTGGAGAAGGGCCTGTGTGGCAGGGGCAAAGGCAGCAGACTCCCTGAGGGCACGGCAGGACCAGGACCGCTTCACAGGCAGGTGGCCTTGTTATGGAGGGGATTAGGTGAGGAACTGTGAAACCCAAGTGCTCAGCTCCCCTCCAGGAAAGAAGAGCTTCCTTTGAGCTGAAAAAGCCTGGCTCACACTCACTAATGACTGGACTTTGCAACGCCCATCATTGCTTTTCACATTACCTGAACAAGAAAAAAGTAATCACAGAAGCCAAGCCTCAGAACCATCTAGAGTATGTTGGTCATTATTGTGACAGGCGTAACTTGGGTTCAAGTTATTGATGGCTAAACTCCCTTGGTACTGTAACCAGATAACCATGGCAGTGGGAGGATGGGCTGAACATTAAGAAGACTCACTTTCCATTTTTTTAATTCTCTTCCTCATTTTTCTTACCCTACTGTCTCTTTCCTGATTCATAAAATGGTTGATTTTAGAACTACGGAAATGGCAAAGTACCTTGGCTTGTGTTCACTTCTTCATTTCACTTTCACTGAGGGAGTGTGTGAATGACAGAATATAAATAACAATTATATTTAAGTGGTAAGGGCTACATTTATCCTCCCACCCTGTGTGTGTGTGTGTGTGTGTGTGTGTGTGTGTGTGTGTGTGTGTTAACTTGAGGTCAAGTGTCATTTCTCAGGCCATCTACCTTGTTTTTTTTCAGACAGGGTCTCTCTTTCACTTGGCCTGGAGCTAGCACACGGATTGGGCGAGGCTTGCTGGCCAGCAAGTCCTGGAGGCCCCCCTGTTGCCACCAGGGCTGGGATTACAGGATCAAGACACCACATCCAGCTTTTGTATATGGGTTCTGGGGATTGACCTTGGTCCCCATGATTGCATGGCAAGAGCTTCACTGACTGAATTACAGCCCCACCCCAGTCTACACTCACTGCAATGATCCCTCCATTGCTCAGAATTTATTGGAACCCCATCTTAGACAATTAAGGGCTTTGACATGCAAGAGGCAAAAATGTCAAAGTCCATATGTGCTCGATGGAGACACTGTGAAGGAAGTTAGCAAAGTCACCAAGGCTCATAAATGGCTCACCTGAAATTTCTCCTAGAGGCCAGCATGAAATCCTGCAGTCACAGTCTCCATCCACACCCTCAGCCTTTGAGTTCTGCGCTGACCCTGACCAGCGAAAACTCAAGCCTGTTTCAGGCGGAATACTTGCTTACCTCTCATTCCATCTCTCTCCTCTCTTGCACAAATAAACTGACAGTTCCCTGCTTCCTACCCAATGTATATGTCAGATGGGACCCCTGGAGTGGATGCCAAGAGGATGCCAAGAGATTAGGCATAAGAGAGGTGATGGGGGAGATGCCCACAAGGCAAAGGAGAGACAGGGCTGGATGGTTTAAGATCTGCCCTGATACCGGAAGGAGAGTAGCAAGAGGGATAGACAGGAAATGGCTTCCAATGTTGCACAAACCACAGAACCATAACCTTCAGTCACAAGGCACTCAGAAGAGAGGGAGGTTAGAACCCCTCTGCAGGCTGACATTGCCTGGAGTTAGAGAAAGGGTGGAGATTGTAAGGCGAGGCTCTGGGCTGTGTGCTGAGGATGCCTGTGCCGTGGATTCCTTGGAAGGGGATCTTAGCAGCATGTTCATGCCCCCAGTCCCTGCATCACACATGACCATGTTCCCAAGGCTCCCTCAGCTTTTCATTCCAGAAGCAAGAAGAGGAGGAAGGATGAGAGTGACATCAATCCCACGGCTGCCCCTGGCGCTGAGGCCCGTCTGTCCCCATACCACTTATGCTCACTGTGGTGGTTAGTTTACTGTTGTGTCAAGACCTTGGTCCTAATAGGGAACCCTAAGCCATAGTGATGACATCCTCCTGGGGTAGGCCGATGCCTTTGAGGGACGAGCTTCTACACAGACTCCTCCAGGGCCACTGCAGAGGCAGCCCCCACTAAGAGCAACTCTTCACAGCCGATCTCTGTACACTGGGGTCAAGGTGTCCTGGTGGCAGCTGTAGCTTGTGGTTCAATGGGATCTTTGCTGTGTTCCTTTGAGAGTTCCCCTTGTGAGTTCTGACTGTGAACGTGACAGAAACGCCACTGCACATTTGCAATGATCCTCCCAGTGAGACCACCTATCCATCAAGCTTGAACTGTAGGCTAACTGGACAAGGACAGTGGAGGCTTGTGGGTGGTCTGGCCCAGGAACATCTTCTCAGATAGCTTTCTGTATCCTCAGGCTCATCTTTTATGTACCCTTCCCATCTTCTGATAGACTGATGCTGGAGCCATTCAAATGATGATTTATGAGTCTCCCAGGATCTGGATCTCAGTGAATCCCAAGGTCAAGTGTTGTCTCTGCTTCTGCAGCTGCTGCTGATGCTGTGTCTTCTGTCCAGGCCCAGGCATGACCTTATGTCACAATTCCTCTCACAGTTGGCTCTACCAGTGCCACAGCAGTTTCTCTTAGAGGGAACCCATTGACTACCTCTAGGCTGTGACAATACCACCCTTTTGTATGATCCCCCAGAGCTTCTTGACCCCAGCTCTTCTCTGACCTCATATCCAGCTCTTCTCAGCACTGTCTTCCCAGGAGCAGAAGTCTGATCGTTGGCCCATATACATCCTGTTGATAGCTAAACTGTGCCCCTTAAAGAGGCATACAGTACTATATCACTAACCTGCAAAGCAAGGCGTCCCAGCCTGTTATAAGGGCAACTAACTGCTTTCTGATTGAATCTGTGGCCCATGTCACAGAAAGCAATTCACATCTAGTACTGTAAATCCGGTCAAAAGCCCACGATGGGGAAATCATAGGTCCTAGAAGATTAGCTACGGCTGTTGTTTTGCTAAATGGATTTTATGTGCTCATTGAATCACCTTCTTAAGAATCCTGTTTATCCCCACAGATGAGTATTGCTGCTAGATTTAGTCAAAGAAGTTTCTTTTTGCAACAGGCAATAGTTACTGCAGATACTCTTAAAATTGGTCAAAATGCTGCGAATAGATGACTATTGAATACTCAACCATAAACAAGACATCTATGTTACCCTCTCAAGGCTCATGGAGCATCACAGAAGAGAAGGCAGAATGGATATAAGAGCTTGTGAATGGGCTGGAGCATTGTGGAGTATTAGTGGTCATATGGCATGACCAGTAATTTTTAAAACATTTTTATTTTTAATCATGTGTATGTGTGAATCTGTGTGTGGGTATGTTCATGTGAGTGCGGGTGCAGAGACCCGAGGTGTCAGATCCCCTGAAGCTAGAGTTATAAGGCAGTTGTGAACTACCTGATCTTGGTGCTGGGAATCCAACTTAGGTCCTTACAGAAATATGAGCTCTTAACCACTGTGCCATCTCTCCAGCCTGGCTATTGCCCGCTTCTGCTCACAACAGCTTTGAGTACCTGCACAAGACCTGCACAAGATTGGGCCCATCAGCACCCTGCTATGGGGCTAGGAATATAGCTCAGTGGTAGGGAACATACTTTGTAAGCTCAAGGTTCTGGGTTTGATGCCAGAACCAACAAACCCACCAGCAAACCCCACCACCAAATAAGCCACACCCATGGCACAGTGCAAGAACATTCACATGTCCTTTGATGTGTGTGTGCATGCAGGTGTGTGTGGGTAGGGTGGAGATGCACACGTGTGTGGGTCTGCTTGCATGTGAATGTGGAGGTATCATCTGTGGTCTCAGCACTCACTCTGCACAGCCATGCTTGATTTATGGCCATATCTCAGCTTGCTCCATAAAAGGACTCCAGGCAATGGCTGCTTCCACTGTCTGCCAGGAAGTTTGTTTCTGTTAGACTGTTTCGGGACTTACCTGATTGCTTGTGTGAAGAGCCAAGTCAGCCTGGGCCTCGGACCTCAGAGTCTGGTACACAACAGGCCCCAACATGAGATGTCAAAGGCCTGCAGGGAGAGGCACCAGCTTTGTGTGTGCAAGTCTACTAACACCCAGCTATCCAGGACCAACTTCCAGATACCTCCTGACTCCAGAAGACTCAGAAGTCCTTGGGTCTTCAAGGACAAGCCCTTAGCATCTGACTGGCCAGTGTCAAAGCTCTGAGAGGACCTGGGAATAGGATGGTGGAAGGCCTGGGATTGGGCAGATCTCCAAATTTAAACCCATCCAAGCCCCAATGCCTCAAGTCCTTTAGCAGCTCTCAGGAACAGAACAAGTGGAGTGGACAGTTTTGCCACCTGACAGCTACAAAGAGAAAGGACCCATGGCAACCATCAATCAAAGGCAATTTACAGCCAGTGTTTCGGCAGTACCTTTGGTGCCATGAGCTTCAAGGTTTAGTTTTAATTAGGGCAGAGTGGCTCATCTCCAAGCTAGGCCTGGGAATTACCAGGTTCTCACAACACATCGTATAATTTGGCAGAGTGGCTTTCTGGGGAACTGCTGGTGTGATGAGGCTGTCTAAGCCAGCTGTTCTCCGCACTGTCCCCCTGCACTGTCCCTTTGGAAGCCCTGGAGGGTTCATTCCGACTTGGGATGCAGAAGCCAGAGGACCAAAAATAATGTCCTGGGACAGAATCACAGGAACCCAGAAGCGCTCTACCCTCCTTTTCTTCTCTTCTCTCCCCTCCTTTTTCTTTTTGTCTTATAGGGTCACATGTTATAGCCTGGGCTGACTCCTTACATAGCCCAGGCCAATCTAGAACTTGGCCATCCTCCTGCCACAGGAAAAAAAAATATTCTGAGACAGGGTCTCGTGTAGCACAGGCTATCCTGGAACTCATGATCCTCCTGCCTCCAATGAGGAAGACACTAAGTCCAGAGATTAAGAAGCACTCATTATAGGTCATGGAGCCACAGGTAAGCACTCAGAACCACCACTCAGACTGCTACCAGCTTCTGTGGAAAGCATGGTATCTCCTGCTGTCCAGGCCAGATGGCTCTGGTCACATCCCCTGCCCAGCACAATGCAGATGCTACATATCCAGCTTCCTCCTTGCCCAGTGAACATCCACTCTGTGTGTCTGTCCATTCATTTAAGATTGAAGGAGGGAGTGCAGGAGCCCATGGCTGTAGAGATTTGCCTTCTGTAAGCATGAAGGGTGACGCCCCTCAAATGTGTTGCCTCCATATCTGGAGAGCTGTACATATGGCACTCTATCTAGCCCAATCTCAGTGCCACAGTTGTGAGGCGGTCACTGCCTGGGAGCCACGGAGTACTTGTAATAGGAATCGCTCAGTTGACTGTACTTTTGCGTTGGTGATTCTTTACTATCTATCCTTATACATGATCTCACATATTTCTTCTATGGATCACACTTCACTTCTAACTCTGTGGTTAGGGCCAGGATCTGTGTCTATGGTGAGAGGGTCATGGGAGACACCCCAAGAAGCAGCTACAAGACAAGGACTCATGACATGGCTAGTGACTAGGATGCAGCTGGTTCATGGGACCGTTTCTACCCTCTGTACCACATTCTCTGCTAGACTAAGGAAACCAGCTTAGGTCCCACCCATGCTGGGTTACTGTGACAATCTGAGGTAATCACATCAGAGAGAGACTATTTTAGCTGACAGCTTTTGCAGCTCCATTGCGGTGTATCACACAGAGGGAAGATGGGGATTTGTTGGGGCACAGCCTTCCCTAGGTTGTCATCACAATGACGCCAATGTGCTAATTACCTTTCTTGATGCTGGGACAAAGCTCGAGAAAAGCAGCTTAGGAAGGAAGGGTTTCTTTGGGCTCACAGTTTAAAGGGACAGCATGGGGAAGGCATGGTGGCTGGAGCGTGAGGTAGCTCCTCACACGACCTCTGAAGTCAGGAAGCAGAAGGTAATGGATGCTGGTGCTCAGCTGGCTTCCTGCTCTTTATCCAGTCTGAGACCCAGCCCATAGAATGGTGCCGCCCACAGGACGGTGCCGCCCGTAGTTAGGGTGGGCCTTCCCACCTCAGTTAAATGAATCTAGAAAATCCCTGTCTCCCATGTGAGTCTAGAGCCTGCCAGGTTAGCGATGGGCACCCACCGTCACCCTGCTGTTTCTTACCTTCCTAAACTGACAGCTGCTATGCTGGGCACTGTCTAATCTCAATGTGTCTGTCACTGATAGATATTGTCACAATGTCACAGATGAAGGAACCTGGACTCTAGAGACTGAACACTGTGACTGCAATCACTGAAGAATGAGGCACAGCCAAGATTTCAAGCTGTTCTGCTGGCTAGAAGCAGAGACCCAAGGCCCAGCAGGGACTGTACCATCAGCTCAGGGGTCCTGCTTTAGGATACTGACTCTAAAGCCAAGTGGCCCCTATGTTCCTTGTGACCATAGCAGACTCCCCAGTCCCTATCCACATGGTGACTTTTACAAACTCCTGTCTCCCTCCCTCCTAACTTACAACCTTCCTATTTCTCCAACAACTGAGATAATCAGAAGTGACATATTTTTCTGGCCAGCCCTCACACAACCCCTGTGCAAAGAAAGACTTTGCCTTCTGGCTCAGCAAAGCACCCAGGTGGCCTTGCAGGACCCTCTCCTTTACCCTAGATGCCCTTGTCCTACCACACAGGCCTCTGTTGCTGCTCTTCCAGCAGAGCACACACCTGCGGCCCCTCCAGTGTGATGCACTCTACCCTCCTGTGCCCTGGAAGCCCCTTGAGGGCTTTCTAGTCGGGACAGGAGACCTAAAGTGCTGACAGGTTGGTCTTCTGACTGTTCCCATCGGCTCCAACGCTGCTCCTCCCTCCTTCTTCCCTCTCTTGACTCCACATCCCCTTGGCTCCCATTCCCTTCTCTGCTCTCCTTCACAGCAAGGCCCTGCAAAGCCTGTCTAGCCTGCCCGCCTCTCACTTCCTTCCTGCTTTTCCTCGCCAGTGCCTGCTCCAGTAGGACTTCCTGCCCATGCAACAAACTGTCATGGCTGCTTTGTGGCTAAACCAACCTGCCAGCCCTCCAGCCCTGATGGGCTGGGCCCCAGAAGCATTGACAGCTGGTCTCACCCACAGTCCTATTCTTTACATGGACTCCTGCCACCCCTGACACCCACATTTACGGCTCCAACCTGGGCCTCTCTCCCTTCCTCCTGAGCTGCAGCTCCTGGGTCTAAACGTCTTCTTGCCATCTCCCTTGGGTTTCTTGCAATCCTGATCTCCATCAGCCCTTTCTGCCTGGGGACTCTCCTGTTGCCTGGACCTGGCCATTCTTTCTGTCGCTCAAGTCCAATCCAAGTTGTCCTAACTGTTTTCCTCCTTCACGCTCCCATCCACCTATCTGCAGACTCAGGTGTCCTGCTGTCCAAAGGTCTCCAGGTCTACTCCCACCCTCCTGCTGGGCTGTTCAGTCCAAACTGGATAATCTGCTGTCTAGTGACCAGTTTCCATTCTCACAGGGCCCCCACACAACCAACCCACAACAGTTAGACTGATCCTTTGCCAACCCCTACTAAAAGGCTCCTTGCCCCACTCATAAAACTGGGGTCTCCATATAACTCTGTGTGTGTGTGTGTGTGTGTGTGTGTGTGCAAGTGGAGGCCAGAGTGTCACTCCTCAGGAACCATCAGCTTGTATTTCTGACCAGGGTCTTCCACCAGACTCGGGGCTTACAAATTAGGCTAGGCTAGTGGCCAGTGAGCCCCAGGGACATGTTTGCCCGTCTTTACCTCCCAAGCACTAGAGTTACAGGTGCATGCACTGTGCCCAGTTCTTTGTTCCTTTGTTTTGTTTTGTTTAATGTGGGTTCTGAGGAGTGAACCTGGCCCCCATGCTTGTGCCACACTCTCTTTGCAGCTGAGCCATCCCCCGGCCCTCCACAGTGGCCTCTTTCACTGCCTACCCCCCCTTACCTCCACTCCTGCAGCATCACACCCCGGCCCCTCTCAGGACCTTTGCTAATGGTCCCTGCCCATTCTGTTCTTTTTCTAGCTGCCTAGATGACTCACCTTCCTCTTTCCTCAGCTCCTCTCAAAGGTCTCCCCTAGGAAGTCCTCCCAGACTGTTATTTAAAAATAGAAATCCCCTTTCCTGGCACCTCCATCTATCTTTTTGCTTTTCCCCATAGCATCTGTCATCTCCTAACACACCATGTAACTTTCACACATATTTGGCTGGCTGGCTGCTCCACAAAAGGTCTTAAGCCCACAAGGACAGAGTTGTCTGTTTTGTCTAGTGCTCCAGTACCAAGTACAGTGTGTAGCCTGCTGCAGGTGGCTGGAGTATGTTTGCGGGATGAATGAGGGAGGTGCCTTCTCAGAGTAAGCAGTTCATGAAGGGAAGAAGGGCACTGTGAAGGTCGGCAGCCACAATTACTAATGCTCAGCATGGAGACTGCGTCATGGAGCCCTGAACAAAGCCTGAAAGGATTAAGCTCAATAATTGTTACTTGGAATAAACTACGAACGAAGCCCTGGGGAACATCTCATCGGAGCACTACTCGCAGGTAGTGGGAGGGTCAAGCTCTCGAGAAGTCAAGCTCAAGGTCAGGGCAGGAAGATGAACCAGTTACATTAGTGCAACTGAGCTGCTGACGGCCCTCAGCAGAGCAAGGGCTCCAGATTCCGGCATCTGGGTGCTGCAGCAAACTATCAGCCCTGTTGCAGAAAGGTCCTAAGAGGCAGCGGTAATAGACGTCTCCAGCGAAACCCTATTTGCTGCACACGACAGCCCAGCTGCACACCTGAACTCATACCAGCTATGACTGCATGCACAGGACCTGCACAAGATCAAGACCCCAGAATTCCAATGTGGATGGGGGGGGGGCTCATCAAGTCCCACCCCTAGCCGAGAAGCTATTGGCAATCAATAGTTGATATGAAAAGGAGAATTGGTTTTCTTTGGGGATACAGCCCCTGAGAGGCTAGGCATGCTCTAGTGGATGTCTCCACACCACGCACACACAAGCAGCACTAAGTGGACCCAGTGTGTGTATTTAAAAAAAAAAAAGAATAACACATGAAGTTGGTAAAGAAAAAGGAGCAGGGAAGGAACTGGAAGGGAGTGAATTGGAGGGTAGATTTGATAAAAATACATTATATGCATTATGAAGTTATCAATAAAAATTTAAAAACTAAAAATAAAATAGAAAAGCAGCTTCACTCAGTAGAACTCTCCCCCACTTTCTTCTGTTGGTCCCCATTACGGAAATGTGTGGCTTGTGGTGAGTGTTATTGTCACGGCACCGGCCACGGCTCTCTGCGTACTGTCTAAGGGAAATCTTGATAGTGGAGGGTAGAGAAAGCCTTGCAGATCAATAGAGGATGCGTTGCTCCTAGCCCCAGCAGATCCCTGGTGATCATGCGTCACCATGACGACAGTGCCATTCCAGACAGAGAGGATTTGCGTCCATGAGATGCAGACCTGCCGTTAGCACTTTTCAACCTCAGTCTGAATTACGGAAACCACAACCTTTGCTCTCAGGATCCCAAGGTGAAAGCCATAGACTCACCCACAGCAAAGGGGGCTGGGGAGCAGTCTCAGAGTTGCTCAAACCCTCTCCAAAACACAGCTCCCTCCTTAGACATCCCTGCTTTCAGCTTCCTTAAATCCACCTCTACTTTGCTTTTGCCAAATCCACTCGCCCAGAATTTTCTAAAAGCCCCAGGAATACCAGTATATAGACCAAGAAACAAGAGGTAAAATAGCATGGAATGTTGTGGAAACTGAAGCCACTTTGGTTTGGCATGGGATTCATTTACGGGTAAGGAAAAGGCAGATGTGAGGCTGGCTATCATCCACCATAGCATGAGGCACTGGGCAAGTCCCTCAGTCCCCTTGTATGTCAGAGAAAGTGACACTGGATGCCTGTGATCTCAGCACGTGGGAGGTGGAGACAGGAGGATCAGGAGTTCAAGGCCAGCTTTGACTGCATGTTGAGTTCAAGTCTAACCTGTGCTACATGAAATTCTATCTCAAAAGAGCCCAAACAAAATAAAACAAAGGAAGTGGCATTGCCTTGCAAGCCTCTGGGGAGAAGTGATTAAAGTGAAGGGCAATTGAGTTTGGTGTGGAGACAGGCAGAGATGCTCCAGCAGAGCAGCTCTTTGTGATGAGGGGTGAAGGTCTCCAGAACCCCACACGAGGGGGTGGGGCACCAGGAGGCTGGTGAGGAGCTCAGCAGTTAGGAGCACTTGCTGCTCTCACAGAGGACCTGAAATCTGTTTCTAGCACCCATAGCAGGCAGCCTACAAATGCCTGTAAGTCCAGCTCCAGGGGATCATGTGCCCCTGGCTTCTGTGGATATTGCACTCATATGTTCACACGTACTAGCACACACACAAACACAATTAAAAATAGTAAAATAAATATTTAAAATTTTCTGAACTAAGAAGTTTGGGTTTTGTCTGGTGGGGAATGGGGAAGCAAGAAAAGCCTTAAAACTGAGGAATGGGGGGGCTACTCTGAACTCCATTTTATAGATGAGAACACTTGGGCACAGGACAGCTAGGTGACTCATTCAAAGCCACCCTGTTACTGTGTGACAAGCCTAGACTTGAACTCTGGTCTCATTTAATCCCAAGCTTCCACACTGGTTATTCTTCCTCTGGCCAGAGTTGAAGATGGAGGCCTGGATACCTATTGAACTGTGTTGTTTAAGGTAAGTGGTTTCCCAACATGCATCATTTGACTCATTTGGAACTTCACCTAAGGAAAAACCCAGTGGGAGAAGATAACCTGAGTTCCTCCTCTAAGAACACAGGCTTAGGAGTCTGGACAGGTGTGTACAACACTTACCCACTCAAGGACCCAGCAACTCCTTCCCTAGGTATTCACTCAAAAAAATGGGAAAGTGTTGTGGAATAATCTTTTTGTACACTGAAGAAATGTCACTCAGATTGGTTTAATAAAAGGCTGAACAGCCAATAGCTAGGCAGGATTTTCAGGCACAGAGGATGCTGGAAGAAGGGCAGAGACTCAGGAAACATGGAGGTAGTAGGAAAGCAAGATAGACGACAGCACATAGATTAATGGTTATAAGAGCTATTTAGAAACAAGCCTAAGCTATTAGCTGAACTTTCCTAATTAATAACAACTCTCTGCATAGTTATTTAGGAACTGGCTGGTAGGACAAAGAAAGACTTACTACAAATGGCATCCAACATGGGGACACGTATTTCCATGTAAGAGCTGAGAAATCTTTTTAAAAAGGTTCTAAACACACAAAAAAGGAGCCAAATGTGATTTCCTAGTCCTGCTGTCTCTCATGCAGCCATTGTATAGAGACGTGTCTCCTGGACACTGCCTGCAGGCTTGAGCCACCAGCACACTATGAACTAAGCTGAGCATCAGTTTAAGATTTTGCTCATGCAGACAGAAAAGGTTACAGATACACAATAAAGCAGATCAAGACAGGAAAAAAACTCTGAAAAGGTTACAGTGTGTTTAAAAAATGTGTATAAGCTTAAAAAAGAAAAGAAAATGAGTATAGACAGTCATAGAAAAAATAGTTCATAAATAATAAAGTCTTTAAAGAAAAAAATAAAATAGTATAAAAATAAGCAACCTACAGATGGAAAATATTATAATTCAGGGAGTTTGGACCTTATACTTGGTTAATTTTGAATTTTGTGAATGCTAATGAACAGACAACAGCTGCTGAGAGACATGGGATTGTGGAAGGAACTGCTGAATTAAACCAGCCTATATACTTTAGAGATGTCTTGGCTTCAAAATGGAAGTTCAGAATGAGAAATGGGTTGCCTTAGAGGAGAGGTTATGCTTTTGTTTCCACAGAAAACCAAAGGCTCTGGATTCACTCAAGGTTGACAGAGATCAGATTTGACTCCTGAGTATCTTGGCTACAGACATGGGGAAGAAATCAAGAAAGACTACAGGACAGATGACACATACACTGATCCCCAACATGAGAACAGCTCGGAGACGAGATGAGACGTGGAAAATCTTGTTGGCTACAGAGTTCTCATGACTTATTATTATATGCCATCCTTTCATTTGGCATGGATAGAGATTTATATTATAGTTTGATTATGCAGTCCAAATGAACTTATAAAGTTGACAGATGCCTTTTACCTGCTCAACATAGAACAAAAAAAATCACCTTTAACTGACTTGTGCACATCACACATTTCATACTTGTGTTAATGCAAATATGTATGTTACCTTTAGAAGTTTGTGTGTTTTCAGAGAAAGGGGACAAGATACCAATAAAAATGGGTGGCCCAGGTGATCCAGCCTCTCAGAATACCTCTGGTGCAGTTTCCTCAAAGTTCTGTATCCTGAACAGCTTCAAGACTGCAGGCAGAGATGCTCCAGACTCACAGACTACTTAGCCGGAACTTTAGATAAGTCTTGTATTATCCCATCACAGCAAGATTGGACAACAGCTACCTCCCAGAGGACTTGACCATTACCTTATTTTTTCAGGGTTCCTTAAAGATTCTAGTGCCCCAAGACAACATGAAGCAGTATAGAAAACACCATGCCCACATTCCCAAGAGATGGGGTGGGTGGTTTTTGGTCATTCATGGGTTATGGATGTTTGTCATTATGCAGGGGGGTTGGTTACAAATTGTTATTGGCCATTCAGAAAACAAAATGAACAAAGGATTAAATTCAGAAATCTCTTTCTGAAGAGAAAAAGGAGGAATGTGGTATAGAAATGATGAGATGAAAGAGTGGATTGTTGAGTCTACTTTTGAACAACCACTAGTCTCAAATAGTTTACAGTGGTGTGGATTTTTGTATATGATACAAATTTAAGGTTTTGTCACAGTGTATATATGTTTCTATTCTTGTTTAAGATATTGTACCTATGCAGCCCATTTAAAAATGTAATGTCGCCGGGCGGTGGTGGCACACACCTTTAATCCCAGCACTCGGGAGGCAGAGCCAGGCGGATCTTTGTGAGTTCGAGGCCAGCCTGGTCTACAGAGCAAGAGCCAGGAAAGGTGCAAAGCTACACAGAGAAACTCTGTCTCAAAAAAACAAAAAAAAAATGTAATGTAAAGTTTTAGTCTTTGAAAACTATTTAGGATAATAAAGAAATACAAATTAATAGTCATCTATAACAATCAAACTTATAGTCATGATAGGTATGTTTTCAAGGTCATACAAAGATATATTTTAGATATTCAAGCACTTCAAAGACCTATAGAATATAGCATTTAAATTTTTTAATAACATAAGGCTTTTCATGACAGTGAGACATGTCTGCTCCTGGTAGCACCAATTTACTTCAAAAAAGGATGACAGGCATCAAAGAACCTCCACATGGAGTTTGCTTTCAATGTAGTAGAGCTATCCATTTGGGCAAGAAACTGTGCTTGCGTCAACTGCTGACAGTATGCTGTCCCTACTGGACAAACAGGACACACACAAAAAAGTGACTGCCTAACTTTGCCAAAACAAGGTAGGACAGTCCTTCAGCATTTCTGATTCCCAGCAAAGTCTGTCAGATATTCTAGGGCCGTAGATCAAAGACTGATACCCCAACATTACAGAGGAACCTTGGGGTGACTGTCCAGGCAGCTAGATGTCTCTGTCATTTCTTAGTTTTGGAAGTTGCCTTCTCTACACTTCCTGTTTACTCAGGTAATGTTTTATCCTTCTTGGGTCTCTGATGGAGATTGAAGACTAGATAGTTACAGTTTCATTGTTTTCTTTGTTACCAAATTCAGAAAAGAAACTTACATAAGAGATATAAAGTTTATAAGGTTGAGAAACATAAAAGCTTAAGTTGTTTATCTAAGAAGATGTTTTTAGGTCTAAAAAGATAGTTTTAGGATGGTAATACAATTTATGATAGAAAATGGTTCAGGTATAAAACTTTAAATACATCAAGATAAGTAAGATAATGTTCTCTGAATATGCCAAATACAAATGTACTGGACATTATGAAAGTAATTCTTACTTGATAACTGTTCTTATTGTATATAGTTTCATTTGTTAAAGTTAATACCTTTCCTTTCTATTTAGACAATACCTGATAATTTTTCTTATTGTATATAGTTTCACTATGTTAGAGTTAAAACCTTTCCTTTTTATTTAGACAAAAAGGGGAAAATGTTGTGGAATCATCTTTTTGTACACTGTGAAAATGTGTCACTTGGATTGGTTTAATAAAATGCTGAATGGTCAATGGCTAGGCAGGATTTCCAGGCACAGAGGATGCTGGGAAGAAGAAGGGCAAAGACAAGAGGATACATGGAGGAAGCAGGAAAGTAGGATAGACAGTATATAAATGAGGTAAATGAGACTCAGGGCAACACATAGATTAATAGAAATGGGTTAATTTAAGTTATAAGAGCTAGTTAGAAACAAGCCTAAGCTAATGGCTAAGAATCCATAATTAATAATAAGTCTCTGTGTGGTTATTTGGGAGCTGGCTAGCAGGAAAGAGAAAGACTCGCTACAAGAAGGCATTTACATGAGACTCAGGCAAGGATGCTTAGAGCAAGGAGAATTATTGTATAATTCACACATGACAGGAGGTACATCACCTGTCCATTCACAGGAGAAGAGGCACAAAGGGTTTCCAAATGTGATGGCTCCTTTTCATTGTCACCTGGGCTAGGTTAGAATAACCTAGGGGACACAGTTCTGAGTATAACTGTACAGATAGTTTTAACTAAGGAGGGACCACCCTGCATGTGTATAGCACCATCCCATGGGCTGGAGTCCCAGACTGGAGAGGTGGTTCAGTCAGTAAAGCACTCTGTGTAAGCACAAAGACCTGAGACTGGATCCCCAGCATCCACATAAAAAAACAAAAGGGGCCAGCATGGTGTGGGAGTCTGCAAGCCCAGCACTGGGGGCAGTACAGAGAGCTATAGATGGATCCCTAAAGCTCACTGGTCAGTTAGCCTAGCCAATCAGTGAGCTAGGACCAGTGAAAGGCCCTGTCTCAAATAACAAGGTGAAAAGTGATAGAACACACATATACACACACATACATGCACTCCAGCCTGCAGATGTGCACAGACCCTCACAAATATGTATACACCAACACAAAAGCGTGTGTGTGTGCATGCACGCACACATGCACACACGCACACACACGGGAACAAAGGAGGAAGCACCTTGACGGCCAGCGCTCATCCTCTTCTGACTGCAGGCGCAATGTGGCCTGTGCTCCTCCACCATGTCTTCCCAGCACAGTGACTGTGAGCCAGAGTAAACCTTCCTCCTCTAAGTTGTCTCAGCTCAGGCATTTTGTCACGGCTACAAGAACTGTGACAATGCATCAGAGTACAGTTCAGATGAGTGCCTCAGCAGCCATACTCATGGCCCATGTTCCTGGTAGCTGGAACAGTGGGTACTTAGCGAGCCCTGGGGGCACACCTAGCATCTGCAGTACCAACCTCTTGGGGCATATGGCGGGAGAGCTGACTTTGATGAAGTTGCCTCAGTGCAATCCTGATATTCTCTGTGCACATGGAATGTCTTAGAGGGTTGGAAACTCTGACGATGGAAACTCTCCAGCTAACTCACGTGATACTATGTGCCTCAACTGTCGCACCCCAGAGTGTACCAAACAGCACCTTCCTCACACCTCCACCTCTGGACAACACTCCCAAAGCCCATCTCATGGGGAAAACACTCCTCTCTCCTTAACACGTAAGATAAGGGATGGAGCCTTGACCGGAAGTGTCCTGGTTCACTTCTGCTGCTGCAATAAAACACCCTGACAAGAAGCAACTCCAGGGAGAAAGGGCGTGAGTATTTCAGCTCCCAATTCCAAGGTATAGGAAGTTAAAGTGGCAGGAACCTGAAGCAGCTGTTGACAATGCGTCACAGTCAAGAGCAGAGAGCAATGAATACACATGCTTGGTGCTCAGCTGGCTTCCCTTGCGGTTACACAGTCCAGGGCCCAAAGCCTGGGAACGGGGCTGACCACTCTCAGGCTGGGTCTTCCTATATCAACTATCAATCAAGACAACCCCTAGTGCTCACAGGACACAGGCCCTAGACAGTCAGTCCACCACTGAGACTCTCTTACCAGGTGATTCTGTGCTCTGCTGAGGTGACAAACTGACCAGTCACCCGGCTCCAGACACTGCACAGGATGTGCCCAGGCTCTGCCACCGCCTGCCTTTTACCAGAGGGATCCTACCCAAGCTTCTCAACAGACCTTTGAGTACAAACCCTTCTCTCTTCCTTTTGACCTCGTATTCTCACACCCTGAGGGTAGCAGTGAGCTTCCTCCAGCCTCATCTTTGAGTCCTTTGTGATTCATTACTGTCATTCATAATATTCCACACTGTATACATGTGCTGGGACCAGTCTGCAGACCTCCATCTGAACATGATGTAGATTCATAATCTACAAATTAACAAAACAAACAAAAACCACAGTAAAATAACGCTTGAATGATATTTCTCCCACAAAACAAAAGGTCCTGACAAAGTCACTGAAATGAGAGAGGCAGTCTCATTCGATACTGGACAGACCAATAATTAAACACACAAAGTGGGGGGCAGGGGGGCGGGGCGGGAGGAGGGAGAACGGGGGATTCTATGACTGATATGTAAAGTTGAATTATGTTGTAAAATAAAATAAAATAAATTAAAAAAAAAACAAACAAAGGGTCAAGATTTCCTATTTGATAATATGGTCACCTGCCAGTTAATTGAAATTGTCTAAAAACTCTTAGAATGAATAAGGTAATTCCATAAAGTGACTGGGAAAGGAATACTCAAGTGACAATAACTAGCTAGACAAGTAACAAAAGACACGGTTCATGAAAACAAGGCAGAGGCAGCAAGGTACAGCTCCCTGTGGAGATGACGAAGCTCCGAGTGAGGACAGAGAGTGACAGGAGAGGTGGTCACACTTGATCCAAAGCCATGGTCTCATGGAACTACCATGATTCACACACACACACACACACACACACACACACACACACACCGATTTTAAAACATCTAACGTGTTCTCAAAAACTTCCTCCACGGGGGTAATACAGGAGAAAACTATTGATGCACGGGGAAGCGTGTCACTATGGAGCATGTCACGAGAGAGTGTCTCTGTCAGGTTAAACCAGCCACTTTGGAAAAGAGCTGGGTTAATGAAACTCAAATAAAAAAAAAAATCACATGGTAAATGAGGTCGCAAGTCACAGTCCATCTGCTTATGTGACTTACAAGCATGTCATAGTGTGGGTACAGAGGGATGTACTGAGATTATTTTTCTGTCTGTGAAGAATGTCTCTAGAATCTTGATTAGGAGTGCACTGAATCTGTAGACTGCTGTTGCTGGGAAGGCTATTTTCACAATATTGATTCTTCCATTCCATGAGCATGGAGTTTGTGCTGGTTAGTTCTTGTCAACTTAACATAAACCTAGACTTACCTGGGAAGAGGGAATCTATTTTTTAAAAAACCTTCATAAGATTGGACTGTAGGCAAGTTATTTTCTTGAGCAATTATGTGGAAAGGCCAGCCCACTATGGAGTGGCATAACCTCTGGGCAGGTGGTCCTGGATGGTAAAGAAAGCAGACTGAGCAAGCCATGGAGAGTCAGCCAGTAAGCAGTGTTCCTCCATGGTTTCTGCTTTAGTTCTTGCCTCCAAGCTCCTGCCTTGACTTCCTTCAGTGATAGAGTGTGATGTGAGTTATAAAATGAAATAAGCCCTTTCCTCCTTGAGGTGTTTTTGGTCATGATGTTTTATCACAGCAACAGAAACCCTAAAACAGATGTCTTTCCCTTTTCCAGTGGTCTCTTAAAGTTTTCACTGTAGAAGTCTTTAATCTCCTTGGTAAGGTTTAATACCAGGTATTCGGGGATGGATTCCTATTGTGAATGGGATCATTGCCCTGGCCTCTTTGTATGCTTCATTGTATGCTCTTCATTGGTAGATAGGGAACCTGCCACTAATTTTTGTGTGTTCACTTTGTATTTTGCCTCTTTGCTGAAAGTATTTATTAGTTCTAAGAGTGCTGGAGTATTTAAAATAGTGGTTCTCAAACTACTGGTTGTGACCTCTTTGGGGGGTGTCAAACAATCCTTTCATAGGGGTTGCCTAAGACCATGCTGCATATCAGACATTTACATTACAATTCATAAGTTACAAAATTACAGTGATGAAGTAGGAATAAAAATAATTTTATGGCTTGGCGGGGGTGGTGTGTGTGTGTGTGTCACCAGAACATGAGGAACTGTACTAAAGGGTCCCAGCACTAGGAAGGCTGGGAACCACTGCTGTAGGTTCTCTTATGACTAGAATCACATCACATACAAATAGGGACACTTGGGCTTCTTTTCCTATTTGTGCCCATCTTGTTTCCTCGTCTTGTCTTACTGCTCTGGCTGAGTCCAAGCATGTACTGAACAGAAGTGGAGAGAGTGAACACCTTTGTCTTATTCCCGATCTTAAGTAGGAGTGCTCAGAGTTTTTCTCCACTTAGTATGTTTCTGGATACAGGCTTGTTGTATACAGCCTCTTTATTATGTCAAGGAAAGCTCCTTCTATTCCTAGCCTCTCCATGACTGTTACCATAAGGGATGTTGGATTTTGTCAGTTTTTTTCTTTATCTAAAGAAAAGATCATGTGGTCTCTGTCTTTGAATCTATTTATGTTAGGGATAACATTTATTGATTTACATATGTTGAACTATTCCTGTATTTCTGGAATAAACCAACCCAGTAATGATGAAGGATCTTTTTGATACAACTTTGAATTTGGTTTATCAGTATTTTATTAAGAATTTTTACATCTATGTTCATCAGGGAGATTGGTCTGTAATTTTCATTTTTGTTGTTGTTGTGTCCTGATTTGAGGCTTGTTCCACAGGAAGGAATTCATCTCTGGTACTGTAAACATGTTTTAAACCAATGGCTAGGGAAATCATAGGCCAAAGGGGAGAACCTACTGATTTTTTTTTCTAAAAGACCATGTTGCCAAACTAACTTCTAAACATATCTATGTATATCTACAGGTGTGTGCTTTTCTCAATTGTGGTCAGAGAAGCTTCTTTATGTAGTGGGTAGTGGTTAATCCAGAGACTCATTACTGTTTCAAGTGTTGAGAGTAAGAGACTTTGAATGCTCAACCTTAGATGGAGCATCTATATATCACACACACAAGGATCAAAGAACATCTCAGAAGAGAGGGCAGAAAGAATATTAGAACCAGAGGATGGGGAAGAGGGCTGTGAAATGCTGCCTGCTGAACATAACGGCTATTGCATGCATGAACTCACAGCAGCTGTGAGTTACCTAAACAAGGTCTTCACAAGATCAAGCCAGTTAAAAAGTCCAGGGTGCAGAAAGGAGGAGTTCCCAAGCTCCACCCCTCACTGAGAAGGGTTGATAGTTGAAGGCTGCTGGAGAGGAAGAGTTATTTTCTTTGAGGGTGGTTACTGGTAGGTTCCCTAATCCCCAGAGGATGGCCCTAAACCCATGTGCATATGAGTAGCACTAACTGGACTTGGTGAGTTAAAATAAATCTATAATAAATATTATGTAATAAATATATAGTTTTAAAAGGAGGACATGAAGTTGGGAGGGGGTCCTGGGGTGAATTGGAAGGGAATAAATGGTGAATATGATCAAGATATTCTACATACATGAATGAAATTTTCAAAGAATTTTTTTTTTTTTTTTTTGGTTTTTCGAGACAGGGTTTCTCTGTGTAGCTTTGCACCTTTCCTGGAGCTCACTTGGTAGCCCAGGCTAGCCTCAAACTCAGAGATCTGCCTGCCTCTGCCTCCCGAGTGCTAGGATTAAAGGCATGCGCCACCACCGCCCGGTCAAAGAATTTTTTAAAAATACATTTAAAAAAGATTTGGCTGCAGAGTCATTATTGACTCTGGGTGAACAGCTGCCTCCTCCCGCAAAGCTGACTAAGTCAGTCTAACTTGCTGCAGGAAGACTGTAAAGGAAGCGGGGAGGTACCAAGAAGTACTTCCCACTGCATACAGGCTCCTCTTTACCATATAGTAGTATTCATTCCCAAGTCTTTCTTTTTTTTTTAAAGAGTTATTTTGTTTTTAATTGTTTGTGTGTGCATGTGTGCACATGCGGGTGTACTTAGAGACCAGAGGTGTTCCCTCTTCCTGGAACTGTAGATATTGGCAGTTGTGAGCTACCCTACATGAATGCTGAGACCAGAGCTCAGGTTGGGCCCTGGCTCTGATTATTAGGAGCACTATAGTGAGTCTGCAAAGTCTCATCGGAACACCTGTTGAGCCCTAACAGAGAGTTCAAGTCTCGGTACTTAACCCTTTAAATGCTGTGACGCTGAAGCCTTCCCTCTCCCACAAAATTACTAGCTATTGGACTTGGCAGTAGGGTCAGTTGTGACAGGTGGGGGCCCTTCCCTTGAGAAGGCCAGAGTAAGAGACACAAAGGCAAACCCAGGAGGCTCAGAGTAAATGGCAGGGCTAAGGCAGCTGCTCTGAGAGTAGCTGGGCACAGATATTTGTCATTGCTGTTTCTTTGTTCTAATAAGAGCCTTTTGTTCACTGTTATTTCTCATGTATCTATTTAAACAGTGTTTCACATAGCCCAGCTGGCCTCAAACTCATTATATTGTGGAGGATGACCTGGAACTCTTGCTTCCATCTCCTGAGGGTGGAATAACAAGTTTCTACCATGGTGTCCGGCTCAACTCTTAACTCTTTAAGCTGTTGATTATTTGTTTACCTCATTAAGATAGCTTGTGTACAATCATGACCCAAAACACAGACACTAAGTGGCTGTCCTTTGGTGTCTTATTTTCCCACCCCTTGCCTTTCACCTCGCAGGCTTCGGTGGGTTCACGGTCCGGCACCGGTGGCAGCAGGCTCTCGGCTCTTCTATCTTCCATCTACTGACCGTAGTAATGGGGAAGGGCTACAGGTTGAGCGATGCGCCCTGGGTGGTCACCAAGGATGGAGGCCTTTACTGTGACAGTTCAGTATCAACTGGGCTCAGAAAGCCAAGGGTTTTTTTTTTTTTTCCACCACAATGAGGGGCAGAATTAGCAACCAAACTTTTGCAGAATTCTGATGCTGGGGTCAGGGGTTAGCCAGCTGTTTAGGTGAAGGCATTGCTATGTTCTGTTGTGTTTTAATCTGGTTTACTTGGTTTGAGTTTTAAACTAGCTCTTCTCTGAGCTCCTAACAGTTCATTACATGGAAGTCAGGGCTCCATTTCCTACCCAAGAGACCACATTAGAGGAAAACGCTGTTGGAAAAGTCCACCCCTCATTTTCCATCTCAAATTCAGTCCTGTGTGTGGCTTTCAAAGAGACACACACGCTCAGTCCCCAATTTGCCACATGATGCTCACATGGCCTCAGGATACTGCCAGCAAGACAGCTACCACCAGATGCGGCCCCTTGGCCTTGGCCAGAACCATGAGCCAACATAAACTTGTTTTCTTTAAGGCCCCCAGGCTGTGGTGCTGCCTTCTTAGCCACAGAAAACAGATCAGCACAGCTGTCCATTTGTCTGTCTTGAGTTCACAGAGAACAGTCGGGCTTTTATTTAATGTTTCAGTAATGTAAAGTACAGACTCTACTTGTGTCTTCTTCCTTCTATGCTAAGATAAGGGGGAAAGGAGGGAGGGAAGGGAAACATCCCATAATGACTCATTCGTTTACCCTGAGTATCTCAGGACAACTTTTCAAACACACAGGTTAAATATGAAAACTGAAAACACTCAGTAAGGGATGTGGGTGGAGCTCAGTGGCAGAGCACTTGCCTGGATGGCTCCACCCCCAGGAATGCATCATTTACCAGGTTTACACATCCATCTCCATTCTCCCTCAGTAATGCTCGGACCATATCACTGAATCACATAGTCTCTCCTTTCAAACCTTCCCCTCTCTGAGTTTTACAAGTGATCCTTTATTACTCAACTTTAGTCCACATGTTCAGGCTCATTCCTCTGAAGCCTATTTTTTAGTAGATTCCTTAAAAAGAGCAGGGAACACCAGCTCTCAAGTTTGCCCATGCAGATAGGATGTGCATTTTCATTTTGGATAAAGTATGCTTCAGCATGCACAAGGCCTGGCCTCCATCCCAGACACAAACAAAAGAAACAATCCAAGTGAGGTGGCTTGGGTGAGAAATGTCCCCCCTAGACTCTGGTATTTGAACACTTGGTCCCAGTTGATGGCACTATTTGGAGAGGTTTAGGAGGTGAAGCCTTGCTAGAGGAAGGATGTCACTGGGGCAGTTTTGAGAGCTTAAGGCCTTGCCCTACTTCACATTGCTCTTTCTGCTTTGTGCTTGTGGTAGAAGATGTGAGCTCTCAGCTTCCTGCTCCTGTGGCCATGCCTGACACTTGAGAACATGCCCCACCACCATGATGGACTCTTATTCCTCTGGAACCATAAACCCAAACATTGGTGAGGGCATTTTATCACAGAAACAGAAAAGTAAACTGAGACACCAAGTATGTTCTTTATGTTTAAAGGAACTTTTTAAGTCTGTATGAAATCACCAGAGCTGGGTATGGCAGTGCAGGCCTGTAATCCCAGGCCTTAGGAGGCAGAGGTGTGAGGATCACTACAAGTTTGAGGCCCGAGTTACACAGCAAATTCTAGGGCAACAAGGCTACAGCTACAGGGGAAGACTTTGTCTCAATAGAGGAGGAGGAGGAGGAGGAGGAGGAGGAGGGGATGATCCTTGGTTCTAGCTCCTCCAAGTGCCTCAACCATGTTATCTTGTGTATGAAGTATTGCTGTTGGAAACGCTGATAATGACTCTTTTTAAGTCTGTGTAATCAGTTTCTGACTATGTCCCCGGAAAGCCCTGCCACCCCACTGGCCTCTGCTTTGGTGTTGATCTTTATGGCTCAGTGTTCCCATGTGTTGTCTTGCAGCATGTTCATTTAAATGTCTTTCAGGGTGCGCCCCATGCCCTGGGCGAGCAGCCATGGGCCTCCATGCCGCTGTCCCAGCTGTGCCACTCTGGCAGCAACAGCAGCCCGTGCCCTGGCTGTGCCTCTGGCCCTTAGGGCTGCTCAGCACACCGGTGCTTCAGCCACCTGTAGCCCCTGGCACCCTGTGCGTATGGCTGCGGTGCTCTGCACACTGTAGGAGACGAAAGGGTAGGGGATAGCTGGTCTGTCTACCACCTTGAAGCACCGTCCCTAGGGATGTAGCAGGTAATTACATCTCTCCCTCGTGGGTTTGGATGTGGAGACAGACCAGGCTGAAGACCAGTGTTGGACTGTACCTCGGACTTTCAGGACCCTACGATAAATCTCCCATGCTGTAGTGAGTCTTCCTTCCTAATAAATTCCTTTTCCCTTTAAGCAGACTCCATGGATTTCTCGCATTAACAACGCCTTTGTTGAATTCTTGACTGATGGAATTAAGGAAGAAAAGAAAACCCAGAAGCATAAGTCCTTTCCTAAGATGTCTGGAGATTGGGAGCTGGAAGTGACCAGGACAAAGGCTAAATTATTGGGCAAAGTCGCTGGAGAAAAGATCATTGTCACTTTCAACATTAACAACAGCATCTCTCCAACATTTGATGGCGAGAAAGAGACCTCACAAGGGCAGAAGGCTGAAGAGGAGCTGGAGCTGACATTAACTAGCCATGTTGTGGTTTAAGTTAAAGAGTGACGGTAAGAAGTCCCTCGTATTGGACTGTCACTGTCCTGATGAGAGATGGGACAAGAAGAGGCCACGAGTGATATCTATTTTCTCTATCAAGAAAGTTGGCCTCCAGGCCCCGTGACTCTCAGTGGAAGGATACTACTCAATCACACACTCAACGCAGACTCCCTGGACTGGGCCGTGTGTGACCTGATGGCTTTCCTTGCGGACTGAAGGGAGAACAGCACTTTTGTGGATGAGCTGGTGGAGCTCAGTACAGCCCTAGAGCACCAAGAATATATCACCTTTCTTGAGGACCTCAAAAGTTTGTCAAGAACCATTAGAACTATCAGAGACTGAGGGTTTTAATTTAAATGACAAGCTTTGGCCAGTGAACAAAAGCTGCCTTGATATCAGAATCATGCTTTGACATGGCTGTCATCCTATTATCATGGGAGGAAAAAAGCAAGTTTACATTATTGCTCTTACACATCCATTTACTATTGTTTTTTTTTTCCTGTACAAATGCATTACTTGTAGATTTTTGTAAAACATAATGATAGACGATAAATTGATTTTATCTCCTAGGGGGTATGTTTTTGGACATTTCTTCCTTCACAGTTTGGGGCCTTTGTCCTTCCCTGCTTCGGCGCTCCTCCTCAGGGGCACCTGTCCCTGTGTGCGCTTCCTCTGCGCTATCTGCTGTGCTCCTGGATCCTTTTCCTTCTTCTTTGTCCCCTTTCTAGTTTCAAGATTTACTTTTTATGTTTATTGTATGCATGCATGCATACATGTGGGCACATGCACATGAGCGTGCAGGTGCCTGTGGAGCTGAGGGCACTGGATCCCCTGGAGCGGGAGTTACAGGGGTTGTGAGCCACCTGCTGCGGGTGCTAGGAGCCAAACTCCAGTCCTCTGGAAGATCAGCGCCCACTGCTAACCAGTGAGCTTCTCTCCAGCTCCACTGCTAGATTTTCTTAAATTCCCTCCCCCTTCTCTTTCCTTGGGATCCCTTCTGCACCTACCTGGCCTTGTGTTTACTCTAATTCAACCTTCATGACTTATTTCTATTTATTTCTGTCGACTTCCACTTCCACTGCTCTGTCTGCATCTTGTGTCGCTTTTCCTAATGCCATCCGTTCTTTTTTAAGAAAATACATTCTAGACTGGGATACCGCCCACCAGCAGAGCGCTTGTCTAATACACACGAGGCCACGAGTTCAACTTCAGCATTGCAGTGAATGAATGAATGAATGAATGAATAAAGGATGAAAGTGTGTTAGTTACAAATGCTGTCGATCAGACACCTGCCTAAAGGAACTTAGGGAAAGAAGGGCTTGTTCTGGCTTACAGTTGGAGTCCACTGTGGCGGAGAAGGGATGGCGGCGGGAGCTTGAGGTGGCTGGTCACCCTCATCCACAGACAGGAAGGAGAGAGACACTTAGCCAGCGATCAAGCTCCTTTCTCCCTTTTAGTCAGTCCTGGACCCCAGCCCATGGAATGGTGCCTCCCCCATATTCAGGGTGGGCCTTTTCCATTTCAACTAAATCTAGAAACTCCCTCACAGACATGCCCAGAGATTCACCTCCCAGATGATCCTGGATCCTGTCAAGTTGATAATCAGTGTTAACCACTAGAGAAAGTAAAGGAAAAATACACTCCGATACAGTCCCTATCGAGTTTCCGTACCATGTGCAATCCTGTCTCTCAAGTATGGGAAAGGCCTATCACATGAAATACTATTTGATTACACGGTGAGATTGCAGTCTGTGGCAAAGGAGTGGGCTGCAAATGTACTTAAGGCTCGCATCAGTTGGCTTGAAGTTAATCATGAGGCTCTGGGTGGGCCGAGCCTGATCAGGTGACTCTTTTACCCTGAGAGACTAGCGAGAAGTCAGAGGAAGGCAGGGAAGGTCCAAGCAGCCAAGACCCTCTGTTATTGGCTGTAAAGAAGCACCTGCCTGTCATGGAGAGGGCTATGTGACAGGAGAAGGTAGCCCTAGTCTACAGTCACAGAATCCTCCCAACAGCCAGGGAGTTTAGGAAAGGACCCAGAGCCTCCGATAAGGTCACAGTTCAGCCAACACCTTCACCTCAGCTCATGCATTCCTTAGCAGAGGACCCACTGGCTTCTGAGCCAGGGAACCTGTAGGGCAGTGAGTGCATAGGTAAGGGCAGGGATGGGGCAGCACAAACCATTCATGGCCAAGTGTTCTGGGGGCATGACTTCTTAAAGGGTGCTGACATCCAGAAGGCATCCCTCCTCCTTTTCTTCTTTCCCTGTGCAGTAGCTTTGAATACTTTCCTTCAGCTTTTCATGGGGTGGGAGTGGGAGCAGTTCCTGACTTGCAGGGACAGTCTTGCGTCTAATGGCCTTTTCCCTTTCAGTCTTGCTCTGTGCTCATGTGGCAGCTCGCTGGCTGCTTCCCGCTTTCATCTGGAAGATTTGTCTCTTTGCTGCTGTTACCCCATTTTGTCCAGTCTTCTCTTCCCCTGAGTTTGTGGGTGGAGGGCCAGCTTCAAGAGCTTGGAAGGCAGAGCCTATGTGAACTAAGGTATCCAGGCAGGCTCTTCTGGTTCTCTGTCAGGACCTGTCTGTTCCCTGTACTCTTCCACAGATGCTGACACTGAGCAGTCAGCTCACCTGCTGCTTCTCTTCAGTCTTGATATCTTGATATCTTGAGATGCCTTGATACCTGATAATCTTATAAATGTTGAGTGTGTTTTGTTTTCTCTCTCAGTGCTGTCTGCTCTGACCTGAAGTTTGGGGTATTTTGTTATAGCATGTGCAGGAAACTAATACCAACAGATACAGAAAAGCACAGGAATGTGTCCCAGAAGATTCCCCCCTCAAACATGGTGTCAAAGGGAGTGCTGCTACTACCACCCTGAATCTGCCCATAACTCCACTAGAATCTCTTCTCCATGGCTTGAGAACACTTATTCCCCAGAAAGGCTAATGAAGTTACTTTAAGTCACACAGCCAGGGATCAGGGGAATCAACATCTGAACCTCTCCCGATGCCAGAATCCTATTGTTTTCCCATCATACTTTAAGCTAGAAATTGCCAGAGAAAGAGCAGTTATGAGTGGATGTGACAGTTTTATCACAAAATGTTGTTGAAGATTGAGAAATGTAGGTCTGTAGCTCTGCTGGTGGAGTGCTTGCCTGACATGCACAAAGTCCTGCATTTGATGCCTGCATCACATAAAATCAAGCATGGCATTCTTAAAGAGGAAATGAAAAAGTCCCTTAAAGAAATCAATGAAAATACAAATAAATAGTGGAAGGAAATGAATAAGGCAGTTCAAGATCTTAAAGTGGAAATAGAATCAATAAAGAAAACCCAAACTGAGGGAAATCTGGAAATAAAAATTTTAGGAACTTGAACAGGAACCTCAGAGGCAAGCCTCACCAACAGATTACAAGAGATGGAAGAGAGAATTTCAGGCAATGAAGGCACAATAAAAGAAATAGATACATCTGTCAAAGAAAATGTTAGATCTAAAAAAAGCCTGGCACAAAACATCCAGGAAATATGGGACATTATGAAAAGACCAATTCTAAGGATAATAGGAATAAAAGAAGGAGAAGAAACTCAGGTCAAAGGCACAGAAAATATTTAACAAAATCATAGAAGAAAATTTTCCTAATCAAAAGAAGGAGATGCCTATCAAGGTAAAAGAAGTATTCAGAAAACCAAATAGACTGGACCAGGAAAGAAATTCCCCACAACACATAATAATCAAAACACTAAACATACAGAACAAAGACAGAATAGTATGGGATTCAAGGACAAAGACCAAGTAACATAGAAAGGCAGACTTATTAGAATAACACCTGAATTTTCAATGGAGAGGCTAAAAGCCAGAAGATGTTCTACATCTGTCTCCAAAAGACCACAGATGGCAGTCGAGACTACCATACCCAGCAAAACATCCAAGCACAATAGATGAAGAAAACAAGATATTCCATGATAAAACCAATTTTAAGCAATATCAGTCTACAAATTCAGCCCCCTACAGAAGACTCTAAAAGGAAAATTCCAACCAAAAAGAGGTTAGCTACCACCAAGAAAACACAAGGAATAAATAATCCCATATTAGCAAACCAAAAGAGGAAACACACACACACACACACACACACACACACACACACACACACACACATCATCACCACCACCACCACCACCACCACAACAACAACAAAATAATAAGAATCAAAAACACTGCTCATTTTTATCTCTCAACAGCAATGGTCTTAATTCTGCCAATAAAAAGACATGAATTAACAGAATGGACATAAAAACAGGATCCATTCTTCTGCTGCATATAAGAAACACACCTTAATATCAAGGATAGAGATCACCTCAAGGTAAAAGGATAGAAAAAGATATTCCAAGCAAATGGATGTAAGAAGCAAGCTGGTATAGCCATTTTAATATCTGAGAAAATGGACTTCAAATCAAAACTAATCAGAAAAGATAGGGCAGGACACTACATACTCATTAAAGGAAAAATCCACCAAGGGTACATTGCAGTTCTTAACATCTATGCACCAAACGCAAAGCCACCCACGTTCCTAAAAGAAACACCACTACAGCGTGAATCACATATTGACCCTCACACACCAACAGTGGGAGACTTCACTACCTGACTTCCTCCAAAAGACAGGTCATCCAGACAAAAACTAAACAGATAAATGCTGGAGCTATCAGACATTACAAACCAAAGAGACCTAACAGATATTTAAAGAACTTTTCACCCAAACACAAATACCTTCTTCTCAGTACCACATGGAACTTTCTCCAAAATTGACCACATACTTGGACACAGAGCAAGTCTCAACAGATACAAGAAAATTGAAATAACACTCTGCATCCTATCTGACCACCACAAATTAAAGCTGGATAACAACAACAGAAACAACAGAAAGATTACAAATTCATGGAAACTGAACAACTCATTACCAAATGAAAAATGGGTCAAAGCCAAAATTAAGAAAGAAATTAAAGCCAGGCGGTGGTGGTGCACGCCTTTAATCCCAGCACTCAGGCGCATCTCTGTGAGTTCGAGGCCAGCCTGGGTTACAGAGTGAGTTCCAGGAAAGGCGCAAAGCTACACAGAGAAACCCTGTCTCGAAAAACAAACAAAAAAAAAAAAAAAAGAAAGAAAGGAAGGAAGGAAGGAAGGAAGGAAGGAAGGAAGGAAGGAAGGAAGGAAGAAAGAAATTAAAGACTTTCTAGAATTGAATGAAAATGAAGGGGGCTAGAGAGATGGCTCAGAGGTTAAGAGCACTGACTGCTCTTCCAGAGGTCCTGAGTTCAATTCCCAGCACCCACATGGTGGCTGACAACCATCTGTAATGAGATCTGGCACCCTCTTCTGTGTACATAATAAATAAATAAATCTTTAAAAAAAATGAATACACACCATACCCAAACTTATGGGACACAATGAAGGTGATCCTAAGAGGCAAGTTCATAGCATTAAATGCCTACATAAAAAATTGGGGACCGGGCGGTGGTGGCACATGCCTTTAATCCCAGCACTCGGGAGGCAGAGTCAGGTGGATCTCTGTGAGTTCGAGGCCAGCCTGGGCTACCAAGTGAGTTCCAGGAAAAGGCACAAAGCTACACAGAGAAACCCTGTCTCGAAAAACAAAAACAAACAAACAAAAAAAATTGGGAAGAGTTCATACTAGTAACTTAACAGCCCACTGTGGTTGATACATTGTGTACCCTAATAAACTTATCTGGGGGTCAGAGAACAAAACAGTCACTGGATTAGACATAGAGGCCAGACAATGGTGGCACACACACACACACACACACACACACACACACACACACACACACCCCTTTAATCCTATCACTCGGGAGGCAGGGATCTGTCTGGATCTCTGTGAGTTCAAGGCCACACTGGAAACAGAGCCAGGCATTGGTGGCACACACCTTGAATCCCAGGACTTGAGATCTCATGTCTTGCTTGGGAAAGACACATGCCTTTAATCCCAGGAAGTGATGGCAGGAAGCAGAAGGGTATATAAGGCGTGAGGACCAGGAACTAGAGGCTTTTAAGCTTTTAGGCTTTTTAAGCGGTTCATCTGAGATTCATTTGGGTGAGGACTCAGAGGCTTTCAGTCTAAGGATTCGTGGAAACAGGATTGGCTGAGGAGTTGGTGAGGCAAGGTTAGCTGTGGCTTGTTCTGTCTCTCTGACTTTTCAGAATTTACCCCAATATCTGGCTCTGGGTTTTTCATTAATAAGACCTTTTAAGATTCACATGGGGTTGGGGATTTAGCTCAGTGGTAGATCGCTTGCCTAAAGTGCAAGGCCCTGGGTTCAGTCCTCAGCTCTGAAAAACAAAAACAAAACAAAACAAAAAAAAAAAACAAACTAACAGAAAGATTCGCATTACAACACACCTGAAAGCTCTAGAACAGAAAGAAAAAAATAACATCCAAAAGGAGTAGACAGCAAGAAATAATCAAACTTAGGGCTGAAATCAATAAAATAGAAACAAACAAAAACAATACAAAGAATCAATGAAATAAAGACTTGGTTCTTCAAGAAAAATCAATAATATTGACAAACCCTTATCCAAATTAACTGAAAGGCAGAGAGAGAATATACAAATTAACAAAATTAGGAATGAAAAGGACATAACAACAGACACTGAGGAAATCCAGAGAATCATAAGGACATACTTAAAAAACCTATACTCCATCAGGCAGTACATGCCTTTAATCCCAGCACTCAGGAGGCAGAGGCAGGCAGATCTCAAGTTTTCAGTCAGCCTGGTCTACAGAGAGAGTTCCAGGACAAGCAGGGCTACATAGAGAAACTCTGTCTCAAAAAAAAAAACCCAAACAAACAAAAACAAAATGAAACAAACAAAACAAAACAAAAACAATCCTGTTCTACACCAAATTGAAAATCTAAATAAATGGGTAATTTTCTCTATACGTATCATTTAACAAAGTTAAATCAAGATCAGATGAGCAATTTAAAAAGACCTATAAAGCCTAGTGAAATAGAATCAGTAATTAAAAGTACTGAAACAAACAAACAAACAAACAAAAGAGCCCAGGGCCAGATGGTTTTAGCACAGAATTCTCCCAGACTTTCAAAGAAAAGTTAATGCCAATGCTCCTCAAATTACTCCATAAAATATAAACAGAAGGAACACTGCCCAATTCATTTTATGATGCCACAGCTACCTTGACACTCAGACCACATAAATACCCAATAAAGAGAATTACAGACCAATTTCCCTTATGAACAAAAATGTAAAACTACTCAATAAAATCTTGCAAACTGAATCCAAGAACACATCAATATCTGCCAATAGCTAGGCAGATTTTTGGGTCAGAGAGCATGCTGGGAGGAAGAAGGGTAGAGTTGTGAGGAGACACCAGGACTCAGAGGAAGCAGCATGGGTAGCACAGTAAAGGTTAATATAGCCACGAAACAAAAAGTAAACTAATAGAAATGGGTTAATTTAAATTGTAACAGCTAGTTAGTAACAAGCCTATGTTATTGGCTGAGCTTTCATAAATAATAAAAAGTCTCCATGTCATGATTTGGGAGCTGGCAGGAGGGACAGAAAAAATCCACCTACACCCAGGGTTGTTGCCAAGACTATAGGTTTCTCTCCACAAACTGACAGCAAGGCCTCATTGCTGAAGACAACACCCACACAACTCAGTGAACATGGAGATGTCAAGCTGGTGCCTACAAAAGAGACTTCACCTATACAAGTTAGCATCTGGTACAGGAAGATACTCTGCATGCTACCAAAAGAGAAATGTAAACACCAACCCAGCCACAAAACCTTTGATGTACAGTGGTGTCCTGCCTTCAAGATATGCTAGTATAATGGTGGCACAAAACTTGTGGGAGTGACCAACGAGTATCTGATTTGACCTAAGGGCCACTCCACAAACGGAACCCATACCCAACACTGCTTGGGTGATCAAGAACCTAAGACTAAATAGACCAGGGACCTAGTAGTAAATACTACTGTTCTTAAAAAAAAAAAAGGAGCCATAAAATGACCCTAACAACATTCTGTTATACTCATAGACCAGTGCTTTGCTCAGCCATCAGCAGAGAAGCTTTCTCCTGCAGCAGATGGGAACAAATACAGAGATTCACAGTCAGACACTATGCAGAGAGTGAGAGACCTTGGAAAACTCAGCCACAATGGGATATCTCCATCAAATCCCTCCTCTCAAGGCTCAAGGAACCCTTCAGAAGAGGAGGCAGAAGGGATGAAGGACACCAAGAAAAAAAGGCCTTCTAAATAAGTGGTTCTCAACCTGTGGGTCAGGACCCCTTTGAAAAACATCTGTCTCCAGAAATATTTACATTACGATTTATAACAGAGGAAAAATAACAGTTATAAAATAGAAATAAAAAAATTTTTTGTGGGGGGGGGTCACCACAACATGAGGAACTGTATTAAAGTGTTGCAGCATTAGGAAGGTTGAGAGCCACTGCACTGAATCAACATCATCCATGCACATATGAACTCACAGAGACTCAGACAGCATGCACAGGGCCTGCAAGGGTCTACATCAGATGGAGTCCTAGAGCTCAAAGGAGAAGTGGGCACATGCCCCCATCCCTAACCAGAAGCTCTCTCCAATTGATGACCACCTGCAAATGAAAATGTAGTTTTCTCCAAGGAAGTCTCAATACGGAAATAAACTACTTGTAGGGTAGGTTGCATGTCCAGCAGTAGACAGTCAGCAGAAAATGAACTTTACTGCATCTTTGGAGGTTCCTTGTCTCATAATGTATGTCAGGGTTTTTCTTTTTAAATTTTATCTTATTTTTTATTTTTTTCACTTATATATTTTTCTTCTCTCTTTTTACCCCACAGGTCCTTTGAGTACATATTTCCTTTCAGTTTAGTGTTCCTACAGCATTCCTGAGTGTGCGAATGAGTGTCTCTGTTTCTTTTGCCTTCTCTTGGGCTCTTTTCCTTCTGTTTGTTTTGTCCTACTCCAATGTGCTAATTTTTGTTTTGTCTTATTATTTTATATTATATTTTAATATTACCCCTTAGAAGTCTGCTTCTTAATGAGACAGAAAGGGGGTGGATCCAGATGTGAGGGGAGGTGGGGTGGATCCAGATGGGGTGGAACTGGAGGAGTAGAGAAGGGAAACTGTAATCAGGATGTATTATGTGAGAAAAAAATCTATTTTCAACAAAATGTTTAAAAAAACACTAGTAACATTTAAAAAAAGTTTGCCAGGACACACTGCTGTCGGCCCTAGCTCAGGAAAGCTTCATCAGGTGAGTCAGGGACACAACAGGACAGGACTATGACCTTTATTTGTGGGGCAGAAAGACAGATGCTGGCTTTCTCTCCCATGTGGCCCTCCTGGACTTGCCTTCTCAGAATTCCCTTTTATGACAACAGGACTCTTCTAACACCCATGTGCTTAGCAGACTGGCCCAGGCCAGGCCTTGTTGACCTACCCAAGAGGCTCAGCACACAGAAGTCTGTCTGTCCAAGCAATTATGTGCCATGTCTTGCCAGTGCATTCCTCATGCCTTCTGGACATACTGACATCTTAATGACTTTGGAGCCCATGCCTACAGAGGTCTCTTACCAATGGCTCTTAGCTGTGAATCTGCTTTCTTACCTGCTGTGACACATGTCCCCACAGGATAGCACAGTCATTCCTTCTGTGACCTTCTTCCCTGGCATGTGTCTGGCCTGGGGGCTTTGGTGAATGTGAGGGGGCTGAAGAGCAGCCAGTCAGACCTCAACTCCCTTCTCCCCTCACACACTTGGATTTGAAGCTGGGGTGCTTGTGTTGAAGTCACAGTGAGACAGTGTAGACTACTGCTGGCTTCTTTCTGTACAGGTCAGCTGAGGGCACATCAGAGAGACCACCAGCAAAATGTAACACTCACTGCCTGTGAGCAAAAGCTTGAGAAGAGGTGTGGCTTCTCCTCAGAGGTGAGACAGTGCTGTCGGTGGTCCTAGGGAACACAGTGGATTTAAGATGCATCCTGACGTCAAAGTTGTTAAAATACTCAAGGGAGTCTGTCTTAGAACTGGTGGCACACAAGTTACATACTGTGTCACCTTTTGAAGAGCAGTGGTGTGGCATCACTGGAGAGAAAACACATGTGCACACATAATAGCCACTGGAGACAGAGCAGCCTCTGCTGGACCACGAAAGAACAGTGGCACTCTGGGTACGTTAGGGGTTAAGATTGTACAGTGGAAGTTCCCAGGATCTTGAAGACCAGACTGGAGCAATGTCACTCATCTAGAGCTGAGGAGGGTCGCTGAGAAGAGTGAAGGGCGAACACAGGAGAAGTGGTGTGGAAAAGGTAGATGGGTGTCTAAAGGGGAGTGCAGGAAGTGATAGGTCAGGAAAAGTCATCTGACCTCCAAATTATGGTCATCTCTAGGGCATTTGGATTGTATTCATTGAGTAGCAGGAAGTAGAGGGGTCTAGAGAAGGAGAGCAGGCTTCAAAGTCGGCTAGGAATATTAATGTGATGGTGACCTGCGAACCTATGGGAGGAAGACACTGTGGGCAGGGCCCCTGTTCAAGAGGCATCACCAGAAGCCCAGGCAGCAAGGAGCAGCTCAGGAGTGTAGAATGAAAGGAAGTGATGACAGGAAACAGAAAAAAGCAAGCAGCAAAGCTAAGCAGAAAGGGGTGGACAGCTACAGACATGATGCCAGGAGCCAAGAACCAAGAAAGCTCTGTGGTGGTCCTGAGGCCTGATTTCCCATCCCCAAACTCTTGAGAATGACAGAAATCATTCTTACACCCCACAAGACAGCTCAGCCAGAGGTTGCTGATGTTTGGTACAGTTTCCCCTTCTCTCTCTCATGCACGTGTGTGAGTATGTGAATGTGTAGTATATGCACAGGTGTGTGCATGCAAGTATGTGCAGCCATGCAGAAGAGAGGCCAGAGGAGGATACTGGGTGTCCTTCTCTAATGCTCTTGGCCTTATCCCCTTAAGACAGGGTATCTCACTGAAACTAGCTGGGCTAGCAGTCAGGAAGCGCTAGCTGTCCTCCTGTCTTTACCCCACCCCTAAAGCTAGGGTTACAGGCATGAAGTAACTCCCAGCTTTCTACATGAGGGCAAGGGATTTGAACTCAGATCTCTATGCTTATCCGAGAATTTTTACTCACTAAAGCACCTCCCTAGCTCAGTTTCTCCTTCTCTATCACGTTCCTTATGATGCTGATATCTTTAATGACGCCATGCAAGGGGAGGAACCCACATTCTCTGGTTATAAGTAAGCAGGAGTCTTCCAGGCAGCCTCATTTGCTATTGCAACATTGCAATGCAGAAAAACAAGAGCATACCGAATGACCTTTAGAAAAAAACAAGGAAATCAGCAGCAAACCTGGGAACTGGCCCGAGGTCACAGTCTCCACTAATGGATCTCTGTGTTTGTTTTCCCTAGACCTGACCACCTTTGGTAGATCAATGGGCTGTGTGAATGGCAGCCACCTTGAGAATTCTAGATGATGGCCTTGCTGCTCTGCTCCACCTGAGAGATGCTGTGTTTGCAGGGGCAGAACTCTCACTGTTGAGTTCTGTGTCTAGCTTTGAGATGTTGGTGGAAGAGGTGTGACTGGCCTACTATGAGTGATTGGCCATCATGCACAGGGGTCAAGCCCTTGACTCTTCATGGCCCTGAGGCCTGCTGCAGCCATGGGTCTCTAAAAGGATACATTGCTTTTCAAAGCCAAGGTCCAGAGAAACCAGAGGTATGGGTCATTATCTTTTCTTTCCCACTTGAGTAGACCTGCCCATGTACTTAAGGGGTAAGTCTGGCTCCACTCTATGTATTTCTAATGGGCTCCAAGCTGTGTCCATTAGTAGACAGATGAATTATTGAACACTTTCTAGCTGGTAGTGCCCAGGCCCTGTTCTCCAGGGTGGAGATGCCATGGGGAAGAACATTCTAGAAGAGAAACTGAGATATGGCAAATAGACAAGTAAAGATTATTTTGATGCAGATGCGATTCTGAAGAAAATGAGCCGCTGCAGAGCAGGAGGGCTGCTGAGCTGCACAAATAGGGAAGGGCCTGTCTGGAGAGGCCAGAGTGATGAGGAAGGAGTCTGCAGTGGCCGAGGGAAACACTGGAAGCAGAACAAAGAGCACAGACAGCAGCCACAGCAAAGGACGGGAAAGTCGGCCTGGTGGCAGTGAGGACAGTACGTAGCAGCGCAGGGTCCACCCACAACCCAAGTATGTTAGGAAAGATCCGATCTGGTTTCCTCTGTAGCACAATCACAGAGCAGGTGCAGGGAGATGTGCTAGAATCAGGGGTTTGAGCAGAAGCTCCGATTCAGGAAGTGAGCCAGGAGGAAATTCTAGAGGAAAGTTCTAGCACTGACCATGGTATGGCTAAGGGGTGAGAGAATTGGACTCACTCTGGGTTTTATTTAGTAGGTGGGGAAGGCTTGTGGGTAGCAGTGGGAGATTTGGAAACCGTCAGCAGTGCACTGGAGCAACCCATCCTCAGAAGCTGCAAAGCAGAGGCAGTAGGCGAGGTCATGAGTTTCCCAGGGCTGCTGAAACAAGCCAGACTGCTTCCAACAGCAAATAGGCACTCTCTCTGTTCTGGAGCCAGAAGTCTAAATACAGAGTTAGGAGGACCATGCTCCCTCTGAATCCTTCCTCGCCTCTCCAGCTTCTGGTCAGTCTTCTGCAGCACTGAATTCCTAGGCTCATGGCTGTTATCTCTCGAGTCTCTGCCTCCATTGTTACGGGCAATCTGCCCTGTGCCTGTCTGTATCCAAGTCACCCTCCCTCACCAGCCACGGGATTAGGCCCATGTGCATCCAGTGTAACCCCCTTTTACTTGATCAAAATTACAAAGGCTCTGCTTCATGGTGGACGTGAATCTTGGAGGGACACCGTTTAACTCATATAGTTCTCCAGGGAAAGAGTGTAGGAGAAGAAACCTGGTAAGTACAAAGCACACAAGTTACCATGCTTGTTTCTATTTGTTTACAATTTATCATATCATGTTCTAATGCATGAGTTTATGTGTGTGCATACGCATGTGTGTTTATGCATGTGAAGGCCAGAGAACAACCTCAGGTGTCACTGGTCAGGTGCCATCCCCTTGGTTGTTGTTGTTGTTGTTGTTTTTTTTTTTTTGAGACAGTGTCTTAAATTCCAGAGAAGCATTGTTTTAAGCAAAGAATGCTCATTATGTTGCATGCAGCTGGTGAATAGGGATGAGGGCATAATGACCTTTTGAATTGGGAACAGCAAGATACTAGGTGGCCTTAGAGTCTGTGATGGTTAATCTTGGTGGCCAGCACGATCGACTTGAGATGCTCCTAGGCAATTAGTGTAGCACATCCGCGTGTTGCTGTGAGGGCGTTTCTAGAGAGGAGTAACTGAAGCGGGAGAGACCTGCTCTGAACGTGGTGGACCATCCCACAGGTTGGGAGCAAAACAGGATGAGCGGGGAAGGGGGGCAATGCCTACAGCAGGCATCCTCTCTCTCTGCTCCCCGCCTGCCATGCCGCCACAATGTCCACCTCAAACGCATGTGGCCAAACAGCCAAGACTGAACCCTGGGAGGCCACAAGCCTGAGCGAGTCTTTCCTCCCTGAGCTCCTCCAGTCAAGTGTTTGTCACAACAGCACAAGAGTGACTACATGGTGGAGCAAAGGTGTGACTGACTCAGGCTGAAGATAGCGCAGGGACAGCAGGACATTAAACCAACAAATACAGATACCTCCTCCCCTGAGTCCTGAAAGTAGAGTGGGGCAAAGGGTCAAAGTCAGGATTAAAGGTTTTGAGGTGCTGGTGTGTGTCTAAGAAAGACAGCTGAGCAGAGAACATGTACGGAGGGGCTGAGGCTGACACTGTGGGAGAGAAGGCAGGCCGGGCCACCGCAGTGAGGTCCTGGGTGGATGCAGGCTGGCACTTCGCATACCAGCAGAGTAGCTGACTTCATGTGGGGCGGAGACTACAGGCACTAACAGGAAGAACTCCCTGTGGTAGAGTCAAGGTGAAGACAACAGGTTCTCAGTGACAGAGGGTCTGTCCCAGCTGAGACCTGGAAATGGGGGAGGAAAGACAGCGGCTATGCAGGAGGAGATTTAGAGAGAGGCAGAGGTACTCTGGGGTGATCACGGCAGGCACTTAGCCCATGGATGCCCAGGAGATGGACTTGGAAGGCGAGTCTTTAGCTCCACCCAGCCTGACCCTGCCTCCTGGGGGGATGTTTAGGACAAACACTGCTGGTGTTATTCCACAGAGAGAAAGGAAACAAGGGGTTCAGGGGGTCACAAGGAGCAGTACGAATGAAAGCTAGGTGAGCAGGGCCCGAAGTGACAGTGGGGGTGTTGGGAAAGGGACACGTGCATTAAAGGGATCAGCAGTCTCCTAAGTAGGACAGTTGTTGGCAGGAGGTATATAGAACACAGAGCTAAGAAGACAAAGGCAGCAGCTGGTGTGAGTGCAGAACGGAGGTTTGAGAGGGAAACAGTGCTTGACTGTCACAGTCTAGAATTCAGCCATGTGAGCCAGTGACCTGGTGGGTAGAACAGAGGAGGCAAAGGAACTGTGAGGCCAAGGTGGCCACACATCCTCCTGAGAGCTGTACTTGTGCTGAAAACCTCTGATTCCCTCTGAGACAGGGCATAGGAGGCAAAGGGAAGAAAGCATTTGCCACCACCACTTGAAGAGCCGAGATCGCAGAGGCCAAGGAACTGCAGGGAAGCCTGCCTGACCGCCTTTCTGACTTCCGACACTCACAGAGGCCTGATGTACGGAGGGGCCCCCAAACCAAGGGGAGGGAAAGCAGCACAGGGCACAGCCAAACCACCTTCCAAGAGGACACGGAGCCAGGAGAAAGGGGCCAGAGTTCTGCACCTGTCTGGGAGATGGGACCCCAGCACACACCATGCAACCTTGAGGCAGTACCAACAGGAAAGGCCTCTCCCTTAGAGACCTCAAATTCAGTTTGAGATGGGAATGAAAGAAGGAACAAAGGAACATCAATGAAAGAAGGGGAGTCTTCATAATCCACTATTTGCCATCATAAATGCACCCTCACCTCCCCACTTTAGGCTAGGGGCACATTTTCATTTTGCTATCATGATGATTAAGCTTTAAATACTAGCTAGAGTTGTATCTCAGTCAGTGGAGTGATTACCCAGTCTACACAATACTCTTGGGTCAGTTCCTCATCATGGCATAAACTGAGCGTGGGGTGTCTGCCTGTCATCTCAGCACTCTGGAGATGGAATCATGAGGAACAGAAGTTCAAGGTCATGCTTGGCTACATACTGAATTGTGGCTAGCC
>CABHPQ010170748.1:59118-76543 GCA_902168405.1 Peromyscus aztecus
ATGTGACTTCAGTTTTTAACTATGCTATTTCCCCCCTTAGCTGATGCATATATTTTCCATATTTTTATATAAACACATTGATATAAATAAGATGTTTATCAGCATATACATACCTATATGTACATTTGTATATATTTTGTACACACATGCACATATATTATTATGTTTATCTAATAACCTTAACGATCTGGACACAATACAAATGTGAGCGGCCAGCATGGTGGTGGACACCTGTGATCCGCTGCTCCAGAGGTGAAGGCAGGAGGACCAGGAGGTGGAAGTCATCTTCAGCTACATAATGAGCTGGAATGCAGCCTGGCTCATGAAATCTTGCCTCAAGACAAAACACACACAAAGATTATTCTTCATAAATGCAGCAGGGTTTTTATAGTTCCCTTCCACAAGGTCATGATGGTAAAGGTAATGCCTCCACCCCCTGCTTAAGACAAAGGCAAAGGAAGCCAACATTTACAAAGCAAACTACCAACTTGCTACACAGCGTTGTAAAAAATGAGTCAACGAATGAGCCACTCTACCAGTGCTGATTCCATTCTTAGAGCGACTAGCCCATTCTATTAAGTAACATGAGCCAATTTCACCAAGGAAGGAAACACCCTTAATGATGTTAATTAGCTTACCCACAGCCATGCCATTAATAGGTGGTAGAACCAGGATCCACACCCATTCCTGTCTCAGCTGAAAATCTCTGATTTCCTTCCTGTAAACTACATTACTGGGAGGTGGAGAAGAGGGGTGGAGGGAGGAGGAGAGGAGAGGACTCTTGAATGGTCAGATCATCTTAGATTATTGAAAAGATAAAGTCAAAGGGGAGCCTGTTGTTTCCAGAGACTGCTCCCTGGTTTCTGGAACCCTCAAAAGAAGCCACTCTCACAGGTATCAGAACACTGACCTGCTCTTCCTCTGGACACCAGGTTGACGCCACAGAAAACCAGGTGTTGGCAGCCTGTTTCTAGTATCTAGAGGACCATGGTCTCTTAGGACAGAGCTTTCACTGAGGCAGCATTTGGTCTGCATTCCAGAACCTAGAGTCTATAGACCTGGCTTGGGACCGGCATTAAAGATAGTGGCATGTGGATTTTAAAATCACCTGCTCTTGAGAACTGTGATAGAGCCTCCCTAATTCCTCTGCCTCTTCGCTCCACCCCTACCCCGCCCCCTTATCCCTAATCCAATGTCTCCTCCCCTTCTTCCTCTTTCACCGGTCTTTCTTGGATGTCACCAGTCTGTTTGCTGTAGTTTGGATCTAGAATGTTCCCCCAAGGCTCAGATGTTTGAGGCTTAGTCCTCGCACACTGGATAGAGCTTTTAGGAAGTGGCCTAGGGGCTGGACATGTAGCTCAGCTGGCAGAGAGCTTGCTTACGTAGCACACACAAGGGTCGGGTTCACTAGTCAGTGAGTCAAAATAAACCTCACCTCTCTTGAGGGTGATGTCTTGGGAATATCATTAGAGTGATGGAAAGCTAACTAATGCAGGTGACAAGAAGAAGCTACCTATGTGCTGGCAGGAAGACTTCTGCCACCCTTTCCTCACGACCTGGGAAGCCACTTGGTGACTTCTGTGACCTACCCTGCCTGAAGTACTCGGCTGAAAGGGCTTCCCACTTTCTTTTTCTTTTTTCTATTTTTTCAAAGTGTGTGTGTGTGTGTGTGTGTGTGTGTGTGTGTGTGTGTGTCTGTCTGTCTGTCTGTCTGTCTGTCTGTCTGGGTCTGAACCTATGTGTCTGTGTGTTTGTAGAGGTTTGGGTACATGAGTGCAGATGCCCCTGGTGGTCAGAAGAGGGGATTAGATCCCCCAGAGTTGAATCACCATGAGCACCCGGAGCTGCTCACCATGGCTTCTCTGCAAGAGCAGTATGCACCCCTTAACCTCTCGGTGGTCTCTGAAGCCCCGGTTTTTCCTACTTTCTATCGAGCTTTCCACTTCTGGCACTCATCCAACAGACATGCTTGAGGGGCCATACCTAGGGAAGGCAGGATGGAAGTGACTCCCTTTGGCCAGTCTCGGGGACTCCTGAGGTGGAGTTAGGGTTAGCCTGTTTCTCTTTCCTCTAGAAGTGTCCCTGGGGGAAGCAGTTCACACCACTATCACACTGTGGCCCAGAGGACCCATTCTCTAGGTCATACCCATCCAGAATCTTTCCACATTGAAGAGAGGGAATTTGACTTTCAAATTTTCTCATAAATTTATAGTTATTTTTCTTCATTTTAAAAGTTATGACTAAAATGTTAAACCAAACCTAAAATTTGCCATTTTGGCTAACCTTCAATGTATAGATCAGAGGCACTTAATACAGTCACAGTGTACAGCTTGTCACCACTGTGCATTTCAATAAAAGTTCTCAACTTTCTAAACCAAAACTCTACTGATATACAACACTGACCTGCAGTGATACATTGTGTATAATCTAAGAAATAAAACTTGGCTGAAGATCAGAGGACAGAGCTAGCCACAGAGTTAGCCACAGAGGTCAGGCAGTGGTGGCACACACCTTTAATCCTAGCACTCAGGAGGCAGAGGCAGAGATCCCTCTGAATTTCTGTGAGTTCAAGGCCACACTGGGCTACATGAGACTAATCCAATCTAAAGAGAAACAGAGCCAGGCAGTGTTAACACACACCTTTAATCCCAGCACTAGGAAGGTTGAGACCGGAAGTGATATGGCTGGGCAGAGAAAGGAATATAAGGCAGGACGAGACAGGAACTCTGGCTCTTTTCAGACGCTCTGTCAGGCTGAGGAGTTGATGAGGTAAGAGGTGGTGGCTGTGGCTTGCTCTGCTTCTCTGATCTTTCAGGCAAGTTTTATTTCTTAGATTATAAAGAATATATCACCACACTGACCCCTGGCAACTACCACTCTATTATTTTATTTTTAATTTTTGTGTGTGCTGTGTGTGAGGTATATGAGTATGGGTGTTCATGGCACATGGACAGAGGTCAGAGCCAAGTCGGTCTTTACCTTCCACCTTGTTTGGGGTAAGATCTCTTTGTCATTTGCCATTGCTTACCCCAGAGAGCTTCCGGGAGTTCTCATGTCTCTGCTCCCCAGACCTCGCTGTAGGAACCCTGGGATTACAGACACATGCTACCACACCTGGCTTGTTCACGTGGGCTCTGGAAATCTGAACACAAGCCTTCATGCTTGTCAGCAAGTGCTTCTTCACCCACTGGTCCATAGCCCTGCTTTCTGTTGCTATGGATGACAACCGTGCGGACTTTGGAGAAGCAGAAGGACACAGGATTTGTCCTTTTGAGGCTGGCACATTTCACTGAACATAATGTCCTTAGGGCTCACCCTGGCTGGAGCATGGGTCAGGATCTCCTCTATTGCAACTGTGTGGATACACCATAGTTTGCTTATCCAGGCATCCCCAGTGGACTCTGGTCATTAGTTTAACAAACATTCTTTATGCCAATGATGAGGCAAGCATGGTATTTGCTGCTGGCCACATGATTGCTGTGGACACAGTAGAGCCTGGACCTCAGAGGGGAAGCACTACTGAGCAATCATGCAGAAAGAATGTTTCCTTCTTGTTTGAAGAAATAAATATTGCATAGATTGTTCTCCACTTATGTGACCCTGACCATTTTTTTAAAAATCCTTCCCATCTGTATAGACATGAGTTAGTAAGTTGTGGGAAGAGTTGTGGAAAAGCTTGAAAACCACCATGCACGGCATGAGTCTTCTAGGGAAAAGCAGGTTTTAACTGCAGATCTGACAGCTCTGCTTGTCTCTGGCCATGTTGTTTCTAGTTCCAGAAGAAGCCACGGCTGCAGAAGCATCCCTGCATGCTGGGAGGACAGAGATCCTAGTACTCTGCTCATCCCCAGGGGCAATGACTCCAATGCCCAGGACAGGTGTCAGTGACACCATGTGTCTCTGGCACACTTAGGCTCTTGACCCCCTTTCCTCTGGCTGTTGTTTATTATGAGCTCTACAAAGTTAAACCTTTTGTTTTCTGAAACAGGGTCTCAGTGTGTACAGGCCTGCCTTCAATTCATTACATAGGCCAAAATGGCCTCAAAATCATGAGCCCTCTGCATTAGCTTCCTAGGTGCTAAGATTTGTCTAGTTACATTGGTTTTTTGTTGTTTGGTTTTTCTTCCCTTTTTTTTTAGAAATAGAATCTCACGTAGCCCTGGCTGGCTGTGTAGCTAAGAATGGCCTTGAACTCTGATCATCCTATCTCTGCCTTTTGAGAGCTGGGGTTACAATCATGCTCCACCATGCCTGCTTCATCCAGTGCTGGGAACTGAACTCAAAGCTTTGTGCATGCCAGGGAAGCATTCCACCAGCTAAGCTGCATTCCCACCCTAAACTGTATGTCCTAGAAACGGTCTTCAGTTTGTCACAGGGCTCTGTGATAAATTCTCGAATGTGTAGTAAGGGAATAGGCTTCCCTATCAGAGGACTATGGGAGGTGTCCCTACCCGCTGCTGCCCAGAACTCCCTCAGCATCACAGGTGCTGTTTTTCTCACTGAGTATTTGACTACTGAGTTATTCGAGATCTCCCTCTTGTGGGCCATCAGTGAAGTAAAACACACCAGTTACTCTTAATAAATGTGATGAGTATTATAGGTGTGAATCAATTGTTGTGAACTCTGTAAATGATCAAGACCTTTAAATGTTTTTATTTTTTTTTTATTTTTTTATTTATTTATTTTTTTTTTGGTTTTTCGAGACAGGGTTTCTCTGTGTAGCTTTGCGCCTTTCCTGGAACTCGCTTGGTAGCCCAGGCTGGCCTTGAACTCACAGAGATCCGCCTGGCTCTGCCTCCCGAGTGCTGGGATTAAAGGCGTGCGCCACCACCGCCCGGCTAAATGTTTTTATTATGGGCTATTACTAACACAAAATGTGCACAGCATGTAATATAAAAACATGTCTATAAACCAGCTTTATCAAATCTTAACAGTTATCCTATATTTACTATTTTTTATGTATTTATGTATTTGTGTATGCACATATGCATGCCTCATTACCTATGTGGAGGTTAGAGGACAGAGAATTGAATTATGGGATTCAATTCTCTCCTACTGTGCAGGTCCTGGGAATCTGAATCAGGTCATCAGGCTTGGTTGTAAGCGCCTTTACCTGTTGAGTTACCTCGCTGGCCCCATGTTTATTATAGATCTATTATCATACCACCTTCTACAGTTTGAATTTCATTCTGAATTTGTATCTATTGCTCACATGCTTATTCTTAGACATCTACATACATGTGTGTCAATATAATACAAGCTATTATCTTACAGGCTTTCAATCTTCAGAAAAAAAATGGCCACGCTATACATTCTTTTGGAATCACTTTTTCCCTTCAAATTCCACTCCTGAAGTTTATTCCTGTGACTGTTTCATTGCTTTTCCTCCAAGGTATGCACCCTGCACATTTCCTAACAAGACTTTGGAATTTTTCAGTTTTTAAGAGAAAGAGGTAATGAAAAAAATCAACAGAGCTGATCCACCATCTAAACCTCAACATCTATTTGCATTAAAGATAAAGGTGATGAGTACTTTCTGTCCTCCTACAGGAAGGATGTAGACCCACAGGCTGTGTATCAGACCTGTTCATGTTTACTTTACTTGAAAAGGAAATGACTTCAAAACAGAGCAGTCAGAACAAATGCTAAGAGAAAGTTAACCAGTGTCACAGAAGTCCAGAGGAAGCCAAGCAGGGCCGACGTGGGAGTGAAACAGCTCTTCAGACGCCCATCTAGGAGCAGTCAATGAAGAAGGACACTTCCTACATGAGCCAAAGGATACGGTTCTGCAGTTTTATGCAACTAAAGTGCGGTTATATACAATGAAAATATAATTGACATTTTGATCTTAACTCTAGGAAGCTGAAAAGGGAAAGTGGGTATTGACATCACGGTACCTTAGTACCCTGAGTACCACTAAAGAGGGTACTTCTTAGTTCCCATCTTTGCACCTGACATTGTCCTGTTTAGAACACTCTTCCCATAAGAATTCTAACCATCCTCTTCAGGACTTCAATTTTTAAATTTTTTATAAGAGAAGAGAGATCCATAACTACTTAAGTCAAATGTGCCTGACTGTGATAAAGATATAAAACAGGATAAATGAATGGTTCAGAGGGACAGGATAGGGAGAGACTCATCACTGCACGTGGCAGCCCAGAAATCAGTGGGGAAACAATGAGCTATTTGTAGGGTTTGGGAGGATGCTTCAACGGAGCGAGAAAACCCTCAACTCCAAAGGACTATTCCAACTAGACTGTGGAACATGAAAGACAAACGGCAAGTTAATAGAATGAAATGCTGGCTAATTCTGTTGTGACTCAAGGTTAAGGAAGAAATTCTTAGATGAAATTTCAAAAGCACAAACTACAAGGCAAGGAATCAACTTCATCAATAATTTTTATTGTGCCAAAATTAAAGACTTCTACTTGACCAAGGAGCCATTGACAAAGTAGTCAGGGAGAGGACAGAAGGAAAAAACTTTCAGTGTCCAAGGCTGACAAAGGAAAATGGGGAAAACTCAAGGATCTCCTATAAGTAAACAAGGAAAAGACAATAACACAGGCTGGATATAGACTATGGTAGGATCCTTATCTGATTTGTATGGGCCTGGGCTCAATCCCTACTACCACATACATGGGGGGGGGGACAGAGAGAGAGAGAGAAGACAGAGAGAGACAGAGACAGAAACACCACAGTAAAGACAAAAAGAAGATTCATCTATTCTCAGTTCACAGATGACACCCAAAGACGGTCAAACATGAAAGAAGCTTAGTTCCTCTAGAAATCAGAGAAATGCAAATCAAGACCACATACCTTTGCATCTCCTTGAGGCTGGGCTCCTGCCATAGAAGCATGGAACAAGAAGCCTGGCTCAGGATAGCATGGGGAAGACTGCCAACAGCTTGGTGATAGGGGACAGGAGGGCACTTTCTTATTCTACATTATAAAGATACTCTTGTGCTCTATATTGTAAAAAGGAACCAGCATGTGTAGGCCACTAATAGCATCTACATACGGTTATGTATGTTTGCTTGTTCTGAGTCAACCTTAGTCAACTCAGACGTCCCTGTAACAAGGCTGATCCAGCACCTAACTTGACTCAGTATTTTAAGAAGTGCCAAGCCCATATCCACAGAAAGAGGGAAGAATGTAAGGAATGATAAGAAGGGAAGCCCAGATATCATAAGTCTCAGAAATGTGGATGACCACCTGAGCAGAGGGGCAAGAATGAGTTCCAGATGATTGCTGCCTCTCTAATCTGCCAGCCGGAGATGAAATGGAGACAGATTTCTGGGATCGTAATCCAATGCAGCTCTCTGAATAAAGCAAAGTTTGAAGATTCAATTCCCGTCTCTGCTCATTATCATCTGTGACTGACAGGCAGCAGGTGCTCTGGGATTTCATCTGCTCAGAAGGATTTCCTTCCTCCCAATCTGCATTTGGCAACTGGAAGATCAAATCAATGATTTTAAATCTAGAATAAAGATAGGAAGTAGAGTAGAGTGAGAGAGCTGGAGGGCCCTGGTGGTATCAGGAAGTAGAAGCTTCCAGAGGGTGCTGGGGTAGAGAGGAAACCAGGGGCACCCACTTCCTGGCTCCGGGCGGGTTGAGGTCTTCTCTGTTGTTTTTGTTTTTCTGTAAATTTGCTGAATTTCCTTCCAAGACCCCTACTATTTCCTATCTCCATCCAGATTCTCCACTCCAGCCCTTGGCTTTATCAGCTCAATGGACCAGAAACTCTCTGACAGACAATCATCAAAAGGCGAAGTGTTCCGAATATGGACTAGGGCTGGAACAGAGCAGGACTTTAGCTTTAAGTTGAAAGGAAGTAGTCCATCCAAGCTTGGCATCACGTGCCTGTCATCCCAACATGCAGCTAAGACAGGAGGACCATGGATTCAAGACCAGTCTGGACTTTAAATACAGACCCTGTTGGGCTGGAGAGATGGCTCAGCTGTTAAAGGCTAGGCTTACAACCAAAATATCAAAGACGCCTTCAGACTTGCAATAGCTAAGATAGTTTACCTCCTATCCCTCTTTCTCAGGATGATTCTGAGTATGTGTCACACCACAAGGACTAAGTTTAGAAGGCAAGATGGGCAGGAAGTTCTGGAGAAAGATGCAGGGCATTAGGGAGGATCTGGGAGGCCCAACAGGCAGCCAGCTTAGACCAGATTCTAGCTTCTGAAAGATCAAAAGGAAGACACGAGGGAAGAGAAGGGGGAAGAGGGAAGAAGGGGGAAAGGAAGCAGCTCCCCTTGCTTGGTGATCCTTATCAGGCTTCCTGTATCTTTAACCCTGCTTGTTTAACCCAAGGCCTGACCTCCCCGGAGGCAGCCAGGCTGTCCAGAGTGGGGGGTCTAGGAGGCCTAGTCAGTCAATGTCATGTGTGAGTGAGAGTCTTCACTGGGCATTTAGTCATTAAGCTTAAATGATTAGAAAATTTAGAACATGAGGAAGCTAAGTATGGTGGATACACTTGTAATCCTAGACCTCGGGAGGTGGAGGGGGTTGAATCAGGAGTCCAAGGTTATCCTTATATATTTAGTAAATTCAAAGTGAGACCCAATCTCAAAACAAACAAACAAACAAACAAACAAACAACAAACAAACAGTATGAAGAATACTCTTGGAAGCCTCTTCCCTCATCTGCCTCCAGCTTCCTCTTGTGTGAAGTGACCACAGGTCAAGATGATTCTCCAAGGTCTCCTCCAGCTTGGATATTGTATTATTTTAAGAGAAAGCTGAGAAAATTTTAGAAAACTGAAAATGCAATCCATTTCAGCTTCCCTCGTGATTCCATTCAGTTATCAGAGTCCAGAAGACCTTTGGGGTTCATCTAAGTTTTATCTGGTCCTTTCCACTACAGCAGCTCCCACAGGCTAATAGCCTGTTTACTTTTTACAAATGTCATCAGGGATGATCCCAGAAACTTGCTTATCGTCTCCACCTACTTCCCTTCATCCATCTGGTTCTCAGAGTGCTGCTTGAAAAGATTATTCTTTGGCATGTGAACTAAGCTATCATCAAAAGTCTTCAAGCAGACTGCTTCTCATTAAGTCACTGATATTCTGAGTGAATGACTGAGCCCTGGGGTCTACATGATTTTCATCTCTCAAGCATCTCATGCCAGAACCAAAGTTTTCTGGGTTGTCATTAACTGCAGACAAAACTGCCTGTTCACTCGAGAAGCTACTGATTAACATCTACCCACCATAATTTAGGTATTAATTATCTGGGAGAACTGGCTTCATTTGTCCAAATCCATTCATGGGAATTAAATAAAAAAAATTATCTTGTGGGGTGGAGAAGCCAAGTGAAGTCCTGAGTCAGTGTGTATTGTTTGACATGGGCATGGCCAATGCCTCAGTCTCATGGACATGGCAAATCCTTCCTCAGGTGAGGCTCAGAGATAGCAAAGCCTTCCTCTGGTCCGAGCGTGAATGTTGACAGTGTGCAGAATATGTTCACCATTGCTCTCTCTCTCCTAACTCCCAGCAGTTTGTAGTCTGATGACTGCTCCCCTACAGAGACTGCTCCTAATGAGGTTAGCTATGCTTGCTGCCTTGTTCACCTGTAAGTGCAATAACCTGTCTCTCAGTTCAGCTATATATAACAAACACGCTGAGCTTCTGTGCCTTGGCTTCTCCATTGGAGAGCCTAGGACACCTAGTCCCAGCCTTGTGTGTGTGTGTGTGTGTGTGTGTGTGTGTGTGTGTGTGTGTGTGTGTGTCTGTCTGTGTCATTTCTTCATTCTGTTGTCCCTAGTCAGAGTTCTAGAATATAAACCATGCAAGGACATAACATCTTGGCACTCCCTATGAGCCCTGTGAGGTCGAAAGGTGTAACTTTCCCTTTTTCTTCTCTTCTGTCTTCTTTCAGATGCTGGCTGACACTTAAGTTTCTTCCCTAGTACTCTGGCCTTTTCTACTCTTCCTCTAAAGCTCCCTCTGCAAGCATGTGTCTCTTGTCTGTCATGTAGCTGGCATCCATGCTTAATTCAAATGGCATGACTCTCTTTTCTCTCCTAAGAATTTATAATAAACTTCTCCCTGAAACAAACAAACAAACCCATGAAAAGAAAAAAAGGTTTTTGTTTCATTAAAAAAAAAAAAAAAGCCTTTTCCCTGTAGTCATGGCTTGAGCATGACTACAGACTTTTTTCTGTATCTAGGGAAGAGCAAATCTCACCACTCAGTACCAAGTGCCATTAGTTAGCTCAACGAGATAGCACAGAGAAGGTACTTGAAGATGAAAACACTCCTACCTTCAAATAGTCATGCCTCCCATTGTGTACAAACTCTCTTACCTTGCCCTAAGGGTTACGGTCTACGTCCGATGAACAGAGTCTAGTTTCAGAGAGAAGCAATCACTACACGGTCTCTCAAAGTCCTCCTTCTTGGGTATCGCACCAGTGACTTTTTCAGTGTAATGACCAAATGCCGGAGAAGAAGCAACCTGATGGAGGAATGGCTGGGGCTTAGGGTTTGAGGGCGTAGTCGCTCATGGTGGGGAAGGCAGTGGCAGGAGGCTGTGGCAGTGGGAGTGTCAAGCTGCTTGTCCACATCTCTCCAGACCAGGGCAGGACAGGAAGTCAAGTCAGGTGTGACCATAAGCCTCAGTGCCCACCCACCAGAGATCCACTTGCTCTAGCCAGGTCCGCCTCCCAAAGGTTTTACAGTCTCCCCAAACAGCACCACCAACTGGGGCAAGTGTTGAAACATGAGCCCATAGAAGATGTTTTACTTCTAAACCATAACAAACACTCTTCATCTATCCAAACTCAGGAGCTGCCGAAGTGGAAGGATTTATTTAGTTCTTAGGAGCTGCAGTTTAGAAAGAGTCCCATGGCTCTGAATTGGCGTTCTGAACTGCTGAATGGAGGAAGGAGCAAGGGCTATGCGGTGGCTGAAGTATGACTAGAACAGAAATGTCCGCACAGCAGACGTCCAACAACCTTCTGACGTGCATCTCATCCAGTTGTTCCAGCCACCAAAGTGTGGAGGTGAGTAAAGTTCATGTTCCACTCAGCAGCATCACGTTCACTCAGGAGCCCTGCATCAGCACTGCCCTTCTACTGGCATCCGAAGTCCACTTTGCATTCTTTATCAGTGATGGCTTCAGTTTGGCTTCTTTGTGCCTGACATCTACCACTATACTCTCTTTCCCATCCCCACCCAACCCAGGCATGGGCCCACTCTTGAAGACAGGAAGCCATTCATGTCAGGGAATGCCTTTCATGTTACATCCTTGAATGTGAGTTTCCTGAGATAACAGCCACTTCTGCGGGAAAGGGTCACTATACGGTTAGAGGGGAAAGACCACCTGTACTCCAAATGACCAGATCCCAAATGATGGGTGGCAACAGAGAGTTTGAATGGTTGGATGACCAGCATGGATAGAAAATGGATTCTCCATAGAGCTTTATTCCAAATACTTTATTACTATTTTATGTGTATGGGTGTTTTAGCTACATGTGTATATTTATAACATGCACGTGCCTAGCGCCCACAGAAGCCAAAAGAGGACCCGGATACCCTGGAACTGGAGTTCTAGATGGTTATGAACCACCCTATGAGTACTGAGAGTCAAACCCAGGTCCTCTACAGGAGCAGACAGTGCTCTTGACCACTGAACCATCTCTCCATCCTCTCCATGGAGTTTTTAAGTAAGGAAGAGCACAGGTTGGTGCTGGTCACTAGCATTTGGGGGAACTTGAAGGTGAGAAGGAAAACTGAGATCACAAGGAGATCAAGCCTTTGTCTTTGGAGCAATGCATCAGACAGAATCAGAACTTTTGCAGAGGTGGACCAAGCTGGGCTGATTAGAAGGAGCCTGAACTAAGACAGGACTAAAGCTATAGCCATTTGATTGACTGCTAACATTTTTTAGATATTTATTTTTATTTATGTGTATGTATGCCATGTGTGCAGGTATCTTTGGAGGCCAGAAGGGGAGGGCATCAGATCTACTGGAGCTGGAGTTAACAGACAGTTGTGACATGGGTGCTGTGAACTTAACTTGGGGCCTCTAGAAGAGCAGTAAGCAAAAGCTGATGAACCATCTCTCCAGTACTGCCCCCCAATGCGTAGGCACGTGCACACGTGCGCGCGCACACACACACATACACACACATGCATGCACACACCCCACACACACACACACTTTTGTTGTTGTTGAGACAGGGTCTCACAGTTTAACCAGACTGGCTTCAAACTCACAGAGAGCCACATTGCCTATCTCCTGAGAGCTGAGATTAAAGGTGTGCACCACCATTCCTGAATGATGCCCCCCCACACACACACTTTGAAACAGGGCCAATGTAGCTTATGCTGACCTCAAACCCACTATGCAGTTAGTCAAGTATAACTCTGGACTTCTAATCCTCATGACTCTGCCTCCTGCACGCTGGGAAACTAGGTGTGCACTACCACACCCACTCCTGAGATAACAGCCGTCCGCCTCTGTGGGAAAGATTTACTACATAATTGGACTTATTTTGTATTTAGACTTGGCCAACACTTTATCCCATAGACACAGAGTAAGTGTTCCCGTGGGCTGAGTGGAGGAGGTCAGTTGACAGACAGGGAGGGGTTGAAGAGAGCAGCAGCAGCAGCAAAGACAAACAGAACAAGTTCATTATTTCAGTTATCTTCTTCGTAAGATGGCGGCGGGGAGGAGAACAATAAGAAAATAACTGCTGAAGGCCAAGTTACTTTTTAGGTAAGGATGGAGACAGATCTCAGGTGAATCAACTCTGGTGACAGCTTGGTCTTAGATTTCTGGCGCTGGAAATTAACAGAACGATCAGTTCCACATTGTGTCTTACTGTGGCAGCCTTAGCAGGGTATCCACCAACAAAACACCTGGTTGTTATACAAACAAAAGTAAGGCTCAGACAAAGGCTGAAGGGAAGAAAGTTCCCACAAAACATGGCATGTCTCATGCTGCTATTCGGTTATGCCACGATAGACAAAGTAACAGTTCATGAAGAAACTCTGGCCAGGTGTTGGTGGCGCACACCTTTAATCCCAGCACTCGGGAGGCAGAGGCAGGTGGATCTCTGTGAGTTCGAGGCCAGCCTGGGCTACCAAGTGAGTTCCAGGAAAGGTGCAAAGCTACACAGAGAAACCCTGTCTCGAAAAACCAAAAAAAAAAAAAAAAAAGAAACTCTGAACTCCAAAGATTGACAAAAAGGGGCATGTGGGAACTTTCTGGGCTCTATATTTTAAAAGGAATTTACACAGGTATATGCATGTGTGCTTCTGAGAACTACAAGACCAAATAGAGATATGTATTAAGAAATATACTAGGGTTGGGGATTTAGTTCAGTGGTAGAGCACTTGCCTAGCAAGCACAAGGCCCTGGGTTCGATCCTTAGCTCCAAAATTAAAAAAAATAAAAAAATTAAAAAAAAGAAATATACTAATAGGAATCAGCTGTGCATGCAGTGGTAGGGACTGGTGAAGCAAATCTGAAATCTGTAGGCCAGTTTAGGGAAGGACTGTTAATAAATTAGTTTCCTCTCAAAAAATTAAACAGCATTACTACATGCAATTCTACTCATAGGCATATATTCAAAAGAGTTGAAGCCACATGTTCACCAAAACAAGGTATGCATGAATATTCATAGCAGCTTTATTTATTAAGGCCCAAACACAAGTGACATAAACACTTCCCAACTGAAAAACTGATGACTACATTGTAGTATTTGTATACAAGAGTTACTCAGTCATAAAAGGGAACGAGGTGCTGATTCATGCTTCAATGCGGACTAACCTTGAAAACGTGATGATGAGCCAGTGAGATGATCAGTGGGTAAACATAATTGTAATTGTCACCAAGCCTGACAACATGACTCCAATCCCCAGGACCCACATGGTGGAAGAAGAGAACTGACTTCTGAAGAACATTATGGCACATGTGAATAAACAGACAGATATAATTTTTGAAAAGACAGTATGTAAGTGAAAGAAGCCACACAAAAATGCTATATATTGTATGATTCATTACCCAGAGAAGGCAAATCCCCACAGCCAGAAAGTGGAGCAGCTGCTGGCAGTCAGTGGCTGCCAGAGGTGCAGCTTTGTAAGCGAGTTCAGAGGATCTGAGTGCAGTTCTTGGCGCTTGCAGGGGAGGCACTTTACCAGCTGAGACATCTCTCTGGCCCAAGACTGCTACTTCTTATGGAGCCTCTTTCTGAACTCATGAAAATACTGTGAAGTTAGCCATGTTCGCATGACTTTTGTGAATATTCTGAAATCTACTGCTCTGCTTGTGGGGGTGAGTTTTGTGCTATGTGAGTTATCTCCCAACACAAATCCTATCTCTTGTCCTTGAACTACTCTAGTGCCTTGCCTTTTTCTCAGAAAGACTTTACTTATTAAACCAAACCAGAAGCTGGGTGGACTTTTCCCCATTAATTCTTTGAGAATATTTGAAGTGTGAAAACCTTGAGCAGTCCATGAGTATCATGATGTCTTCACCAAGCCAAGAGTAGTACCAAACAGCCCATCCTTCGCCACACACCTATGGCACCCTCACCCCAGAGGTAACCATTTCTCTGACTGCTCTCACTATAGATCAGTTTGGTACCTTCTTCAATGTCATGGCAACAGCATCATGCATCTTGAGTCTTGGTATGATGCTGTGTCTGAGGTGCATTCCTGCTATCACACACACCCATAGCTTGTCTATTTCCACCGCTGTTTCATAGTCCAATGCATAAGAATAGTACAACTATCCATTCCACTCATTTTCTTCCTTTTGTGACAGGGTCTCTCAATCTTCTACGTAATCAAAAATGATCTTGAGTTTCTGGTCCTCCTGCTTCCACCTCTGCTGGGATTATGAGCCTGTGCCATTAGGCCTGGTTTCTGTGGTGCTGGGGATAGAACCAAGGGCTTCATGCTTGTTAGGTAGGTACTCTGTCAACTGAGCTATATCCACAGGCCCCTATCCTTTCCACTCTTGGTGGGCTTTTGCATAATTCCCAGTTTAGGGATACTGAGAATAAAAATGCCTTTTTTTTCATAGCTATGGATCAAATTCAGGGCCTTGAATGCTAGGAAAACTCTCTACTATTGAGTTACATCTTTAATCCCTAAACTGTGTGTGTGCACACACACATGTATTTTAAGGATACATGTGTACAGTCAGGTATGGATGCACATGTGTGCATGTGTGTGTATATGAAGGTTGGTATGTGGTGTCTTCACTGTTCTCCACCTTTTTTTTTTTTTTGAGGCAAGGTCTCTCACTGAACCTGGAGCTTACCAATTTAGCTAGATTATCTGGGTAGCAAGTCCCCAGGATTCTCCTGCCTCTGCCTCTCCTGTGCTAGGGTCACAGGCATGCACTGCCATGACTGGTTTTTACCTGCATGCTAGGGTTTCAAACTCAGATCCTGATGTTTGTGAGGCAAGCAGTTTCCCAAATGAGGCATTCCCCAGCTCATTCAAATATTTTTTTCACATTAATATCACTGCTAAATGACAGAGAAGCACCTTCCCATCCAGCCTGTGCAAACAAGCATCCAGATTTATGCTGGGTGTCATCAGGGACTTCATGCATGCTCCAGAGAAGTGTCTAAAAAGGTCCAGCACACCCTTCTGCTAGTGAGCTGACACAGGTGTGTGCTTCCAATCAAATCACCAAGTCAGCCTCTAGGAGAGGGGTCTGATCCACTCAGAGTCCTGAAGAAGGAATTTCACAAGTCTGGCTGACCTTGTGTACTGCCATCTAAATGTTGAGCAACAGAGAGTCAAAACTAAAGGCATTCAGTTGGCCCCTGATCTCCTATTTCAGTTTCTTGAGGCCTTCTGAAGGACAGCTGTTTTTTCCCTCTTCTTTCACAAGAGCTAACATGAGGCCAAGCCTCCATCCCCTCGGCGTTGACCTTGACTCTCACGAGCCTTCCTGTCTCCTCAGCCGAGGCGAGGACACTCAGCCAGCAGTTATGCTAGGCCCCTAGGACTCCAGCTTCCTGGGTTCCTGACTGGGGCCTCTGGGAGCCAACAATGCCCTGTGTGATGTCACTGGGCTCTGAGAGGCAGCCTGTGGTGGCATGTTAAACACTCCGCTACTGCAAGCAACCCAGCACGATCCAGCACCATCTAGAAAAAGTACATCTTTTCACCATTCACAGACCTGATTTCACTTATGACTCTGCTTGGCAAATGACTTGCTTTCGAAGCTGCCAGAGTGGTAACCTCATTGACAAGTAAGGAGCTAAGGGAACAAAGGGATAAGGGAACAAAGGTACTCAGGAAGTCCAGGCACCTAGATCAAGGAGAGCAGTGATCTACTGGACCTGGGCTGACACAGACTCTAGGGAGCAGTACTGAGGTGAACTGATTACCACCGAGAAGGTGGTCACTAGTCTAGTCTGGCTATGCCTCACTTCCGGAAGAAAGATACTGTGTAGGCTCCAGCTCCTAAAAAAGGGAATCTGTGATATACTTGTGTGTGCTCTTGACATTTATTAAAAAAAAAATTAATGGAGGGAAAAGCCTTTAAAGTATGAGGTTATAGGTTCTGTCTATAGAGCAGTATCAGGAAGATAAAGCATTATAAAGTATTATTATTATTTTCAGAAAAATTAGTCATGACATCAATCAAAAGCAAGGTCATGCTCTCCTGATTCTAAAATCTCACATTTATGTGGGGAGGGGATGCGTGCCCACATGTATCTTAACATTGATGTCTTCCCAATGACCTCATTGTATTTTTAAATTTTTTTACATTTGTTTTGAGGGGAGTTAGGGTTTATTTTAGCTTATCATTTGAGGGCTAGAATCTTCCTGACGGCAAAAGCAGGATAGCACAGTGGTGGAGGGGGAGGTGGCTGGGCACCTGGCATTTGCAGCCAAGAAGTAGAATGAACTCCTGTGCTCAGGCTTTCCTCTCTCATTCACCTGGGCCCCAGCCCATGGAATGGTGTCCCTATATTTAGGGTGATGTTCCCACCTCAGTGAAGCTAATCTAATAATCCCTCACGACAACACTGAGAGGCTTCTCTCTCCAGTGACCCTAGATCCTGTAGAGTTGACAATAGTAACCATTATAGGAAAGGGGACTCTGGCAAGGCCCCTTTAATAAAGTATGCAGATAGCTGGGCAGTGGGGGCTCGCGCCTTTAATCCCAGCACCTGAAGGCAGAGACAGGTGGATTTCTGTGAGTTCGAGACCAGCCTGGTCTACAGAGTGAGTTCCAGGACAGCTAGGGCTACACAAAGAAACCCTATCTGGAAAATTAAACCAAACCAAATAAATAAAAAATGAAAAAATAAGGTATGCTGATAAGATCTGGGATGGATATTATCATTTTATAATCGTTGGTTGGGGAAAGTTTCACTACATACACGCACACAACACACACACACACACACACACACACACACACACACACACACACACACACA
>CABHPQ010170748.1:76553-103455 GCA_902168405.1 Peromyscus aztecus
ACACACACACACACACACACACACACACACACACACACACACACACATTAATTCTTTGACAGCTTCCTGTAGGTACACGATGGATTTTAGTTATTCTCCCTTCCAGTATCCTCTCCCATCCTCCCTTCCCTCCTGTTGAAGCCCTCTTCTTTGTAACACGTTTCTGTCCTCCTTGCAAATCTATTTTGTGTGTGTGTCACCCACTGAGTTTAATTATGCTGCTTGGATGAGCACGAGTGGAAGATTCTTCACTGGAGCATGGGCAGCTAGCTACCTTGTTTCTTGAGACATGGCTCACGGAGCCTGCAGCTCACTGCCTGGCTAGACTGCCTTTCTCTCTCCAACTCTGGTACTGGTACTGCAAGTGCATGCTGCTGCACCCAGCCTTTTCCTTTCTTTCTTTTCTTTTTCTTTTAAGATTTATTTTATGTGTGTGATTGTTTTACCTGAATGTATGCATATTAATTACGCCTAGTGCCCTAAGAGGCCAGAAGAGGGCGTCAGATCCCCCTTGCACTGAAATTACTGATGACTGTGAGTCACAGTGTGGGCACTGGGAACCAAATCCAGGCCCTCAGCAAGAGTAGCCAGTGACGTCCCACACAACCCAAGTCAGAAGCTCATTTTTTAATAAAAGGGGGACCTGTAGGGCCCTGGCCCCCGTTTTGGGTAACTGCTGCCTTGCTTGCGCACCTTGACATTGATATCGTCCCTATGCTAATTCCCTGCCAGGTTCCACCCTCCTGAATGCTTAAGGGAAGTTCCTTGTCTGTGTATCGTGAATAATGGGCGTTAACAGATTAGAAGCAAGATTGTAAAACATCAGTAGTGAACTTCTGTCCTCCAGGGTCCTCCCATTGTGCTGTAAGCCTGTATTTAAGACCTCCCCCCCATAAATAAATGACATTCGGCATTTAAAATTAATATATATATATAATTGAATGAATACTGCGAATGTAATCTATGAATACCACAAATGTGATTAATATCATGAGTGTAATTAAAGAATATCATGAGTGTAATTTAAAAATAAATAAATAAATTTATTAAAAAAAAAAAAAAAAAAGAGCAGCCAGTGCTCCTAATGAGCCAGAGTTCCAGTCCTGATGCATCTGGGTTTTGTGCGGGTGCCAGGGACTGAGCCTGAGGCTTCATGCTCACAAGCGTGCACTTTACCCGTTAAGCCATCTCCCTAGCCCTAAGTGTGTGAGTGTGAGTGTGTGTGTGTTTACAAATTCAGGCGCACATGCCATGGCAGGTGTATGAAGGCCAGAAGACAACGTGAGGTGTTACTCCTTGCCTTCAACCTTGTTTGGACAGTCTTTTTGCGTCCACCGCTGCATATGCTGGCCTAGCTGAGCTTCCTCGAGTTCCCCCGTTTCTGCCTCCCCTCTTCACAGGTGCACTGAGATTACATGTGTGCAGTACAGTGTCCAGCTTTACATGGGTTCTGAGGATTCAAACTCAGGCCTCATGCTTGAACAGCAAGTGCTCTGCACACTGAGCTAGCTCTTCAGCCTAAGTCTTACATTTTAAAGCTTTATGATTTTGTGGTATTTATACGTGTGTGTGTGTATGTGTGTGTGTGTGTGTGTGTGTGTGTGTGTGTGTGTGTGTGCATGTTTGTGTTCTCCTTTTGCTTTTTCCTTGTTAGCATTTAAAATTCACATGTATTCCCCACTGAAGGAGGAGGAGGAAGAAGAAAAGAACATGGAAAGTGCTTTTCTGAGTTATTTGATATCTGCAAACATGTTTATTCTGCTCTTGATTAGGTTTTGACTAGATGTAAAATCTTGGATTGATATTATCTAATTATGAATGTGTAGGCATTCTCTAGAATCTTTCTGAATTTAGTGTTGCCACTGAGAAGTTTGATGTTGTCCTCCGTGAAGGTCAGCTCTCCTGGGACATTCCCATCTGCTGCACTGGCCACTCTGTGTTCTTTGTTGATGTGATCATCTCCTCCCCTCCACTTCTTCCACAGCTTTCTGGAATTCCTTGCTAGTTAGATGCTGCTGTAAGAATGTCCAATCCCACCGGGCGGTGGTGGCGCACGCCTTTAATCCCAGCACTCAGGAGGCAGAGCCAGGCGGATCTCTGTGAGTTCGAGGCCAACCTGGGCTACCAAGTGAGTTCCAGGAAAGGCGCAAAGCTACACAGAGAAACCCTGTCTCGAAAAAAAACAAAAAAACAAAAAAGTCGAATCCCAGGGCTGGAGAGATGGCTCAGAGGTTAAGAGCACAGACTATTCTTTCAGAGGTCCTGAGTTCAATTCCCAGCAACCACATGGCAGCTCATAACCATCTGTAATGAGATCTGGTGCCCTCTTCTGGCCTGCATGCAAACATGCAGACAGAACATTGTATACATAATAAATAAATAAATCTTTAAAAAAAAAAAAAAAAAAAAAGTATGTCCAACCTGAGATTGTCCCTTACTCTGTCATTTTGCTGTACTTTCCAGAAAATCCCCTTCTATTTTTCAATCTTCTGCTGATCTTGCTAACTGTGGCAGGCACAATTTAAATTTCAACTGTCCCTTTTTCTTCTCTGTTGTCCTTTTTCTAATTCTTTGAGTGTGCTTTCCTTGGTTTCTCAGTTTCAGTATTTTGCAAGTTTCAGGTTGTTCCTCTTTTGTGGCTCTCCACACATTTTTTTTCCCCTTTCTGAAGGTTTTCCTCAAATGCCTTGGTCAATCCTTGGCATATGCATCAGTCCACATGGGCAAGCAGAACAAAACATCACAGAGTGTTTGGTTAACACTAGGAATTTATTTTCTCACAGCCAGAAGTACAAGGTCAAGGCACTGGCAGGGTGGACTCCACTTAAAGCCTCTCTTCTTGACTCACAAATGGCCCCCTTCTTGACCAACCCTCACATGTCCTTTTCTCTGTACATGTTTCCTGGCTATCTTCTAAGGTCACCAGTCCTACAGGATCAGGACCCATCCTATGAGCTCATTTCATCTTAATCACTTCCCTAAAGGAAGTTAAAATTTAAAGATTAAAAATGACCTCTTTCCCAAAAATGGTCACATTGTAGTTAATGATTAGACATAATTTTGGAGAGTTGTGGTCCAGTCCATATCAGCATTCCATTCCAATTGAAAAGCAGGACAAAAAGCTATTGGACAGTCTGATACTGGAGCAGCTATCTGCAGAGGAACTAGCATCTGCGGAAAGGGCTACAACAGTGGTTTTCAACCGATGGGTCACAACCCCTTTGGGGTTGCATATCAGATGTCCTGCATACATTACAATTCATGACCTGTAATCAATTACAGTATGTGTTAAGTGTTATGGAAGGTTGAGAAGCCCTGACCTAGAGCCTCAGCATATTAGTCTTCCCCTGGGCCCATCTCCTGTTAGAGCAGTTCTCCTGTGGGCTGTGCCTCTGTAGTTCATTGATCCTGCCTGGACTTTCCTGTGCACTGGGGGTGAAGAGCGCCCCTCTTCTGATTACACACGTGTGGACTTGCCAAGGCCCTGCTCACTCCTAGCCCTGAGCTGCTCAAGCAGCAGCTCAACCTGTTTCTGCTTCACAGCCCTCTCACTTCCGACTCAGGCTGTGATCTCCTGTCTCCTTCCAAAATGTGAGCACACGGCCAATAACCTTGTCTTGAAAGTACTGTTAAAATCTCATCTGCCTTGGCTCTGCATGTGGTTCACTTGGTAGACTTTTTCTAGCATACTTTTTCTAGTACTGGGTTTGGTCCCCAGTACCATATAAAACCAGACATGGTAACCCATTCCTGTAATCTCAGCACTCAGGAGAATCAAAAGCTCAAGGTCATCCTTGGCTACAAAGTGAGTTTGAGGTCAACCTGAACTACATGAGACCCTGTCTAAAACAAAACAAAAATAACAAAAAACCTTACTTGTATTTATGCCCCCAACCTACAATAACAAGTGTTTAGCTTTGTTTTTATTCACAGTTGAGTCAAAAAGACGATACAGACACACGCATGGGAGACTACTGCCATTGAAAGAAATCTCTTAATATACAGTAGAATCATAAATGCTCTATGTTCATCACCAGGTTCTGCTGATCTGAGTCTGCCACATGTGCTGCAGAGCTTCTCAGAAGCCAGCACTAAGAATGCAGCAGGTTCTGCATTTTCCTCTTGGCAGGCTGGAGCTGCTGGACACTGCGTACATCATCTGCTCACAGGTTTCCCCAAGCATCTACTGCATACGAGTGACTATAAGCAGGAACACTACTCATCATGTTCTGCAAAACACACTACGCCCTTCTTTCTCTTTCTCTCTCTCTCTCTCTCTCTCTCTCTCTCTCTCTCTCTCCCCCCCCTCCCCCGTGTGTGTGTGTGTGTGTGTGTGTGTGTGTGTGTGTGTGTGTATGTGTGTGTGTGTGTGTCTGTCTGTCTGTCTCTGTCTCTCTCTCTGTATGTGTGTGTGTCCGTCCGTCTGTCTGTCCGTCCACATGGGAGGTGCACATGCATGTGAGTACTCATGTGTATTGAGGTCTAAGGTCAACGCTGGGTATCGTTCCCTGACACTTTCCTCATTTATCCTTTGAAACAGGGCCTCTCACTGAATCTGAAGTTCAGTAATTTGTCTAGGCTAGCTGGCCAGTAAGCTTCAGGGGCGCTTCCTGCTCCTCACTATGGGTTTAAAATCTGCTGCTGACAGCTCTAGCTGATTGATTTCACCATTGGAAGGACAGCCTCATTTTAGCAATTCTGCTGAGAAAAGCTTTAGTTGTATCTGACTGGGAATGTCAATGTCACTATGGAGACATTCAGGATAGGCGTTCATATCCATCCATCACTGGTTAGAACCCAAACCACGCAGTCCATTTATGGTTCCCTCAGCAGTGGACCACCGCGCTCATGTCTCTCTTCAGCATATAACATGGCATGCTTTTACATTTCAGTCTGACTGGTGTCTGGTCAGAGTTTTAGAGAGCTACACTCTCTCTCCAAGTGGGCTGGGCAGGCATAAGAGATGGATAATGCTCTTTTGTGTTTTCTCCTTCTCTCCTTGAGCTCCCGCTCAGTGGTAGGGCAAAGAAGACTTTAAAGTATGCTGCCTGTTTCATAATGACCCATCCGGATGCTGATCCTATGGATATATGTGGGAAGAATTTTTGTGACAGCAAAGAGATAAACTTTATATATTCAAAAAGTATCAAAATGATTGTTTTTAAAACACTGAAAACAGAATTTTAGCCACATGGATGATTCAAACACCACTAAGTTATCTAATACAGCTTCTCTTACAATGATCTTGTCTAGGAAAATTGGAATTTAAAAATGTGCACTCCACAATGAAGACTATCATAGCTCAGTGTTTATTATGTGGATCCATGGCCTTCGGGCTCTGGACTGCTCTGTTAATGGCATATTTTCACTACAATCAAGAGAATAAACCGCTGAAGAAAACCCAGGAACCTATCAAAGCTAGCTCACTTGGAAAAAAAGTGACTCAGCAAAACCATGACTCAAAGAAAACTCCCAAACAGAAAGTTATTAATGGTAAGTCTGATGCAGATGAACCTGGAAAACCAAAATTATACCCAGGAAGAAACTGATTTGTTTCTGTTAGCTACTTTCAACATATCACAGATTCAGTATTTGGAAGAGTAAAAGAATGCCCTCCTTAGGCCAATATTTCATATATGGATATATTATACACAGAATTCAATGGGGTATATACACATGCATGTACCACCTCAATTTCTCATTTTTATGTAATCTTCTATATTGGCCTCAGGCAGCTTTCTGTTTTCCACAGAAATGAATTTCAACAGGTGCAACAGAAATGTCACCACTGGTCCTTCCCGATCTATCAACCTCAAAGGCAGCTGCTGCCTGAATCCACCAGTGTCTTCCACATCCTCTGCACGCTGCCGTACGGCAGTTCTGGCATTGCATAGTTTAACATATCTGGAGATAGTCTATGTCAATATCCTCTTGGAATTTGCTCTCCCCCAACACTCACTGTTGTAAGATTTGTGTTTATGTTTACACAGGTGATGGTCTGGTTTAACAAAATAGGCCCCCAATGAAGAGAACAATAAAGAGATAATAAATGGCTTACAAGTCAGATCTGTGTCCTGGGCTCTGCACTGCTCTGGGGCACTGCTGACAGCATCCTGGAAGAGGAAGACATAGAATGGCCCCTCTGCAGCATCCCTACCCTGCTCTCACACTATACCCTACCCCCTGCTTTCTCTCTTCTCCTTCTGTAGCTCCTGTAATACAGAGTTAGCTCTTTAGTTATGCCATGGGTCCCTGAGAGTCTTTTTCTTTCTAGTTCATCTCTCTCTTGTTCTTGTTCATACCACACCAATCCGATTGACCTGACCTCAAGTCCACAGGCTCTGCCCTCTGTGTAGTTTAACCACTACTTAGAGTTACCCTGAGTCTACTTAGATTACTGTAATCACCATTCCTATCATTTCCTTTCCGTCCCTTTTCTGTCTGCTTCTGATGCTGCTGCAGTGATGCTCACTCAGTGTTAGCATCTATCGGTTGTCCTTTTGAATTCCATTTGGGACTTCTTCAGCTTTTGGTATGACATTTTCTATTGCATCCTGGACATTAAAAATATTGTGAGACACTTTAGTATGATTTCAAGCAGGTCTCCTTCACTGAGGTGTAGTACAACTAGAAGCAAAAATGGATTGTGGTGTCTGCCTGTCACTCACAAAAGCCAGTGAGCAAAGACAGAGATTGAATCTTAATACTTCACTTTATTCAGGCACCAGCAATCTGAGAGAGAGAGGATTAGTAGTCTAAAGGCCTGTCTTCCATTACATCTCTACCCAACAGATCACGGAGGTGGGCAGGGACAGAGGCCGCCGGTCACGTGGAGCTCAGTCTTGCCATTCTGGTTAAGGTGGGCCACGCTTTTGAAATTAGTTTTACCCCTGTTTCTCACTGTCACCTCTCATTCTTCCCTCATTCTGTGGATGTCTGGGCTCAAGCAAACAATGGATATAGTTAGTTGCTCTAGTGTCAATCTTGTACTCCTCCAGGGGCATCTGGCTTAGCACAAAGTTACCTCAGAACAAACAGACCATAAACAGTGTGTCAGCACTGATTCCCTTCTGCAATACTGAGTGTGAGCGTGCCATGCAGTATAGAACGTGAGGATGCTCCTATTGGTCCTTTCTGTCCTCTATTAGAAGGAACAGGTAAGGATGTGCGTTCTATCACCCTTCGTGCCAGAAGCCCCTCCCTGCCCCATCCGCCCACAGCACTATGTGCACACCATCTTGTGGTAGACAGGTAACGGAAGAATTCAGGTCACTTTTGCTTCCACTTAAATGGAGCAGCAACTTTCATACTCTTGTCACTGGGCACAGTGCCAGCCAGTCCTGTCTCTCCTCCCCTCCTTGTGCCCCACTGGCACCAGGGTTAAAAGGCTCTAGTCCTCTAGTCCTCACTGCCACCAGATTCAAAGAAATCAACTATTCTGGTTCACACTGTTTAGCTCCCCACTGGGTCTCATGAGAGAGAAGGGGAAATGGACAGCCACCTGGCTCTACCCTGACCCATCGTGCTGTCACGGGGGCTGGAGGTTCAACAATCCACTGACAATGCATTAGGGAGACTCAGCATCACCAGTTCCCACCAGGTGAGGCCCTAAACTCCTCCCTGTCATTCTCCCTGCACCACCCAGGAGGGTGGTCAGAGACCACTGCATGCTGCAGACCCCACGGACACCACCAGGTGGGGCAAGAGGGATACTGCTATTTGCTTTCTTAGGGTGAGGGTGAGGTGAAAGGTTTCCAGGCAAGTTTTGCAAAGTTTTGGGTTTTTTTTTCTTCTTCTTGTTATTAGGCTACCCTTTTCCCCAGCTCTTTCTTGGGTTAGAGAGAATGAGTTTATTCTCTTAGAAGTTTGCTAATGATGTTTTATCTGTGACTACTTGTGTTTCACCCCTGTGTGGCATTTATAGTGTGTGTGTGTGTGTGTGTGTGTGTGTGTGTGTGTGTGTAACACCATTCCTTAGACTGCATACAAAGGAAAAAGTAAGTTGAACACACTGCCCTCTGCTCACTGACTGCAGCAGATGCCATGTGACTGACTGCTTTAGGTCCTTGCCGCCACAGCGCCTTCCCCTCTACAATGGACTTCCCCTAGAACCCCGCGTCAAAATAACCCCTCACTTCTTAAGTTGCCTTTGCCGGTATTTAAGACAACAACAGGAAAAGTGATTGCTGCAGCACTATCAGGGCCAAGTGTCAACACTTTACTAAGAAGTCTGCTTTGGTTATGTAAATGCGCTGGGCTTTCACCTTAACTTTGTCGCCTGGGGTAGTTTGGAGCCCAAGAAAAGGACTGTTTCAGAAAAATTCAAGATAGCGCTGCTCTGTTACTTGCATCAGTGTGACAGCAGTAGTAAGCTTTTACTTACGTGACTCAAATGACCTTTTCTTGCAGATAAGATTGACTTTTTAGAGCCAGAATTTCACCAAGAATTTGAGCAATATGGACTTAATGCTGTTATCAGCAGAAGACTGGGCATCGTGAGAGAGGTGCCAGATTCCAGGGATAAAATGTATGTTCTTCCACTAACCAAACTTCAATTTTAGCATATTAGAAGTCTTGTAGTACAAATCCTTAGGACTTTAAGTCAGGCGATGTCAAGATCCTGATGTTTATGGGTGTGGAGACCACCTTCCCCCTTGGCAGAATATGCTGTAGAGGTTTCTAAGAGTTAAATAAATCCCTTGAAAGTTTTTACTCAGTCACAAGTGAGGGCTTCTGGCCAAAGCATGAATTCCCAAAAGAAAATGCTTTGGATATCTGTATGTCTTTTTCTTCATAGTCTGCTTCATTTTCATTGTGTCTTCAGTTATCTGTGTTTATCGTGGTAAAATGCACATAAAATTGCTGTTAATGACTTTCAAGTGGACAATTCAGCGACATTATGCACAGCCACAGTGGTGAGCAACCACAGCACCATCTGAACCGAAACTCTGCACCCCTCCTCTCCCCCAATCAACTTAGAGCGTCTATGAATTTGACCACCCCAGAGGCCTCAAAACAGTAAGAGCGTACAGAATTTGTCTTTTGGAGGACTAGTTTATTTCACTTAGCACAATGTTCTTGAGGTTCATCTGTTCAGTATCATGTTTATTGATACCTAAATATCATTTATGTTCCAATCATTTCCTGGAAAAGATTATCAGTTCCCATTAGCTAAAAGAAAAATGCTCAAGGTAAGGAAAAGATACACTCTCTCACATTCCAGGAAATTGGGGAGTGGACCATATTGCTGTATTGTGTGATATGTGCACAGCACAAGCATGTGAAGCCACAAACACCACTCATGACTGTGCACACTCAAGAGATGGAGTGCTTGCACATAAGGACACAGTGTAACTGAGTCATATTAAAGAAAACAAACTTGGCCTGGGGATGTAGTTCAGTTGGTGTTTTTTGCCTGGCACACACAAGGCCCAGAGTTTGCTCCCAGCACCACATAAACCAAGAGTGGTGGTGAATGCCTGTAATCTCAGTGTTTAGAGGTAGAGGCAGGAGAATCACAGAAGTTCGAGGTTATCCTCAGCTACATGTCTCCCTTCCCTCCATACAAAACAAAAAGAATGTGAATGAATTTAAATTTCCTTAAACTATAAACATGGTATTAATTTAATTTGAAGGACAATCTTTAAATCATTAATTTAACTACCACAAAGATCAATATTTTAATTCTAGTAAATTGTGAATTTCTCCCCATGCTATTATTTTCCCCTAAATCTTATCTAAAAATAGTGTAACTGCCATGGTTTCTTTCTTCCATCACATAATTAGGAAATATTATTTTTCTTTCTTCCATCACATAGTTAGGAAAAACAAAGTCGAAATATGGCTGTTTAAAACAAAATCTGAACAATGACAAAGGCCAGGGGCATATCAATATGGATAGGAGAAATCAAAATTGGCCTTATCCCTAGATGAGAGCTACAGGCAGCTAACAACTAGAGTGGGAGAATTAGTCTTCCCAAGAGATATGCACCCCAAATGGTTATCCAACCCCAGTGGTCAGTTTTACACACACACACACACACACACACACACACACACACAGACACTAAACAGCCCAGCTGGGCGGTGGTGATGCACGCCTTTAATCCCAACACTCGGGAGGCAAAACCGGGCGGATCTCTGTGAGTTCAAGGCCAGCCTGGTCTACAGAGCAAGATCCAGGATAGCCAGGACTACCCAGAGAAACCCTGTCTCAGAAAAAAACAAAACAAACAAAAAAACAAACCCGACACTAAACAGACGGAGCAGGCTTGGCCATTATTGGAGAAATCATTAGTTGGAACTTCTAGCTCGGCTTGCCTTGTTGTTTTTTTTTTTTTAAAGACGTATTTATGTTTATTTTATTTTATGTGTATGGGTGTTTTTGCTTGCATGTATGTATATATATATACCATTTTTGTGCCTGGTGCTCCCTGGGGCTGGAAGACAACATCAGATTCCCTGGACCTGAAGTTATAGACAGCTGTGACTGAATGCTGGGATTCAAACCCAGTCCTCTGGAAGTCCAGCCAGTACTCTTAACCAGTGAGCCACCTGTCCAGCTTTGCCTTAATTTCTTTAATCTGAATTTTTAATTAAAAAGTAAAATTTGTATATCTGTGGTACAGAGCATGTTTTGTGTACTATGGAATGGTACACAATGGTATAATACCATATGCTTATCATTTTCACATACTGAAAACATTTAAGATCCATTTTCTCAGCAGTTTTCAGGGTCACTGTACCACTGTGCTGTATAATGGGGCTCCTACCTTGGCTCTTCTGTGTTGCCTCCAAGCATTTCCCACCTTCCTTCCTCACCCCTGCCCCACCCTTCATCAACCACCTTGCTCTTCTACATACCCAAGTCAGCAAGTTGAACTAGAAGTTTCAACTAATGGAAAGATGTCATTTGTCCAATAATGGCCAAGCATCATCTCCAGCAGCAATCTGATGAATCTGTTTAGTGTTTTAGCGTGTGTGTGTGTGTGTGTGTGTGTGTATATATACACACACACACACACACACACACACACACACACACACACACGCACATATATACACACATACATATACACATACGTACATATACACACATATACTTACACATACATGACCGACCACTGGGGTTGGATAACCATTTGGCGTGCATGTCTCTGGGGAAGACTGATTTGCCCTCCTGTGTCGTTTTCACTCCAGCTTCTCTAGGTCTATCTTTATTGTGTGAAAAACTGAATTTCCTACCTTTAAAATTTGTATTTATTTATTTAGTTGTATGTGTATGCAGGTATACATATGTACTACCACAGGCTGGTGTGGAAGTCAAAGGTTCTCTTCTCTTCCTATGTGGAGCCCAGGGATCAACTCAGATCATCATATCCCTTTACCAGTGAACCATCTTACCTGCCCCTGAATTTTTGAGGCTAAATAGCATTCCATTGTGTGTATACAGTTTACTCATTCATCTGCTGCTGGGCATTTTGGTTGATATCATATCTTGACTACTGGGAATAATGCTTCAATAGTGTGAGGGGCAGACATCTCTTATATAGGCTGGATTACACCTAAGTGTATATCTAAGAGCAGAGTTGTTGGGTTATATTGTCCTCCACAATGGCTGTGCTAATCTTCTTCCACATTCTCATTATTATTATTATTATTATTATTATTTTGGTTTTTCAAGACAGGGTTTCTCTGTGTAGCTTTGTGCCTTTCCTGGAACTCACTTGGTAGCCCAGGCTGGCCTCGAACTCACAGAGATCTGCCTGCCTCTGCCTCCCGAGTGCTGGGATTAAAGGCGTGCGCCACCACCGCCCGGCTATCATTCTCATTATTTTGATAGTGACAATTTTAATAGATGTGAGTTGGAATCTCATCAATCTCATCATAGTTTTAATTTGCATTTCCCTAATGAATAGTGGCATTGAATATTTTATTGTATTGTATATTTTTCAATATACCCATTGACTACTTCTTTTCTTTTTTTTGTTTTTTTAAAGACAATGTCTTATGTATTCCTGGCTTGCTCTGAACTCACTATGTAGCCAAGAAAGTTTTCTGACTTCTGATTCTCCTGCCTCCATTTTTCAAGTGTGTACCACTATGCCCAGTTTTATGTGGTCCTGAGATCTAACCAGGACTAGATGAGTACTCTACTAACTGAGTTGTAGTTATAGCACTCTGCTAATTTTTGACTCTAGTGATAAACAATCTGGCTCTCAATCCCTAGTCAGATGTATGTTTGCAAATATTTTTGCTTATTCTGAAGGTTATCTATTCATCCTGTTGGTGATTTCTTTTGTCGTGCAGGTTTTCAGTGTGATGTAATCGCCTTGTTTATTCTGGCTTCTATTGCTCTGCTCTTGGGTCATATCCATTTGGGTGCAGATGGTGTGCTCACCTACCACTCCAGATTTTGCCGGGTTGCCACCTCACATGGTTTCTGTTCCTTTGAGCATGGTGCCAGCTTCCATTCAGCAGCTGAACTTTCTGTGGTACCACCCACTGGGCTAACGCTGTCAGTCAGGATAAACACTCTCCTTTCAAGATGCCTTCAATCCATGTTTATCCTGCAGGTACACACACCGAAAATTCCTGTTGACTCATCCCCCCAGTCCCTCCTGCCCTGGAATCATCCAGGAAATATTTCCCCTTTCACATAATTGCAGTGGGAATGATAACTTTATTCTTTTGACCTCACTTGTCTGGCCCTAATTAACTACCTCCAGAGTGGCCACTGAGCCAATATGAGCCAATGAATTTTTGTTGATGGGGAAAAGAAAGTCCTTCTGATTTATCCTTGGATGCAGGTGTGGTTTTACATACCTTTAATCTTAGCACCTAAGAAGCAGTGTCAGGCAGCTCTCTGCAAGTTCAAGGCCAACCTGATCAGCATAGCAAGTTCCAAGCCAGCCAAGGCTATACGGTTAGATATGTCTAAAAAACAAAACAAAACTCCAAAGATAGGCTGATACCCACATTTCCCACTCTGTGGCTTTAAGGAAGTAGAAACAAGCCAGGTTACAGGTTGCAGGTTGAGCCTTGTATAGGATAGTTAATATATGCCAGACACTGTTCTGAACTGAGTTCACTACCTATGAACTCACTAAATCTGAACCTTTGAGGTAGGCTGGAGATACTGTTAATTATCACCCCAATGCTATTGCCAGAGTGATGGAGAGTGGTCCAGATGGCCCTCAGCCTTCTGATCCCATTATCTCCTTGAAATTCCAGCTGTCTTCCTATAACTAGGTCTTCAGAGGTATCTGGGTCACCTTACAATACACTCCCTTCTATTTTGCTGAGGCTAACTCCAAACAATGATATACTAGATCTTAACTTCTGTTTTTCACTTGTTTAACACAAAAGTAATATGACCTTTTTGCCAGTACTTGAAGGACATGTAGTCCACCAATTCCACTATAATTCTTGGCCACAGCAGGTGTCACAAATATAATAATAAAACTCAGAAACCAAAGTTAAGAATACAGCACAGTAAATTTACTTTGAAGTTACCTTTCCATGAATTTAGACCACCATTTTTAGAATAGACACCAATATATGGATATAATCTGTGTTTTATATTATCTTTAAAGTAGACCTAAGATGGAATGTCAAGAAAGAGAAATTATAAAGGGGAAAATAATTCCAAAGTGTGAGAAGAGCGTAAGAATTTAAATGGGGCCAGCAAGGTGGCATCTGCACACCTGAGCTTGATCCCCACATGAGACTGAAGCCCACATGGCGGAAGGAGAGCCCTGGCTCCTGTAAGTTGTACTACCATCTCACATGCCCACTATGGCATGCACAAAACAAAATAAAAGTAAAAAAAAAAAAATTAAAGAATTTAAGGACAGACTGGAGAGATGGCTTACTACTCTTCCAGAGGACCAGAGTTTGATTCTCAGCACCCACGTCAGGCAGCTCACAACTGCCTCTAACTCCAGCTCTGGGGTATCTGATGACCTCTTCTTGCCTCCACAGGCACTTGTATGCACAAGTGTATGCACACATAGCTGCAGACATATACATATACATGAAAATAATTTTTAAAAATTTAAGGACATTTTGCTTGTTAATTTTTTTTCCCCCAGAGCTGAGGACCGAACCCAGGGCCTTGCACTTGCTAGGCAAGCGCTCTACCACTGAGCTAAATCCCCAACCATAATGTTTGTATTTTTTAATGTACTGTCATTGTATTGTCCTAATGTTCACTTAACTAAAGAAAGCAAAAGTAAGGATTGGCATTTGAAGAAGGCCCCAGAATACTTGAGGTTTTTTGCTGACTAATTCTCTCCCTCTTTTCTTGCAGATGTCATCAGAAACACTACCCATTCAATCTACCCACTGCCAGCATCATCATATGCTTTCATAATGAAGAATTTCACACCTTGCTCAGAACAGTGTCTAGTGTGATGAACCTCACTCCACACCATTACCTTGAAGAAATAATTTTGGTTGATGACATGAGTAAAACTGGTGAGACAAACACTGACTGTCTATTTGGAAGGTGGCATTTTTCTCTAGTCATACATGAGATTTGTTTTTGTTTTGGGGAAATGGTCTCATGTAGTCCAGGCTAGCCCCATCTTGAAGTCCTGAACCTCTTGCCTCTACCTTCAATGTGCTGAATTCATGAGCATGCTTCATCACGCATGGCTTGGCACTTGTATGTTTTACACAGCGAATGTTTCTGGTAGCTGTTGAGGGAAATGCCAAACATGATGCACTCATTGCTTATGGTGGGAAAGATTGACCCAGACCCTGTCATGATGGGTCCATGAAGTCAGCACAAGGGGTTGCCTTGACTTTAGGGATCACTTCAGAAAGAAGTGTCATCTAAATGGAAGAGGACAGATGGACCCAGATCCTGTCATGATGGGTCCATGAAGTCAGCACAGAGGCTTGCCTTGTCTTTAGGGATCACTTCAGAAAGAAGCATCATCTAAATGGAAGAGGACAGATAGGCTAGGGTTGCTCAAATGGCCAGGAAGAAAATGTTTTAGATAAAAGAAATGGCACTTTAAAGGCCTAAAATGAGACAAAACAGGGTAAGCATGGAACATTTCTGCATTTTATGAAGTTTATGTATGAGTGCAGAGTTGGAAGGATTCAGAAAAAAGCATAAAGCTGGAGTTATTTAAAAGGGACTACTCACAAAAGGCACTTTTGGAATTTTATCTCAAGAACACGAGGAGCTATGTCTATGTGGCTCAGTTGCCATGCATAAAGCCTTGGATTCAATTCACAACACGCATAAACTGGGTGTGGTGGTGTACACCTCCAATCCCAACACCAAGGAAGTGGAAGTTGAGGATTAGGAGATCAAGGTTATCCTTGGCTACAAAGTAAGTTCAAAGCCAATCTGAGCTATAGGAGAACATTCTGAATAGCTACCCTGTTCAAAAATAAGTAATGAATGAATGGATGAATATGGAGAGCTTAATAGGGAGATGACCTAAGCTAGGTACTTCACAAGAAAGAACTCAACCAACTGCAAGTAAGTAACAATTCCTCTATGCTTACTTTTTTGGATAGAATAATGATACTAGAACAAAGTCTAGTTACCCATGCTTAGACTTTGAAATTGGTTGTCTGTTTACAACTGAGTGTCAACCTTAGGCAAGCCAGGAGTGCCCGGATAATGATGTCAATACTGGATAGATTTCAGGCCTGCAAAGTCACCCAACCCACTGAGAAGCTAGTCTATGATGAACTTGAAAGAAAAAAAGGTATGCTGAGAAGAAAAGATATTCCAGGAAGGCCACCCTGTGGAAGTGACACTAGGTTGCTCTGGGTGTGACCCAAGCTAATGTTACTATGTTTGCAAGTTATATGATATTGGCCAGATGCCTATCACATAACATTTCCATAGCAATCATCACCAACTGAGTCTTGTACATAGGATGGGTGCTTCTTCCTTCCCTCATACTACCTTATCTGCTCAGTAGAGCTGAGATGTCTATAGTTTGCTGGGCAGGAAATCTCAGTAAAGCTGGGTGCAGGGTGCAGATGTGCCTACTGGCCAGAAGAGTTCTGCTTTCTTACTCAGAAGTTCACAGATCCCACAGTCAGCACACAGTTCCAGGAGTGACCATGTCTGCCAGCCTTTCAGCACAGCACCAAGAGTCTAGAGACATGGTGGTCTCTTGCCAGTTTGACAAGGTGTCTTGAGCAACAAACACTGATCTGAGACCAGGGTGCCAACAAGACCAGGTTGTTGGTAACAGCATTCTTTCTGTTTTTTAGATTGATGTCCTTTTGTTCCATCCTCTTTGGATCAAGTGAGCTCTTGGGCCTCTTCATATAAGTCCCATTCATGGGGACTCCATCCTCATGATCTAATACTTCCCAAATCCCTACTCCTAGATGCTATCACATTGGTGGTTTTGACATATGCATTTGGAGCTGGTGAACACAAACATTCAGTCCATGATCTCTAGTGACCTGTTTATATATACATCTTGTATTTTAGTTCCCTTCAAAAGAGACCAAGAGGGTCACTACTGGTGGCCAGGACCCCAAGTGTGCTGCCAGACCAGTCATCTCTTCCATTCCTCGATATCAGCCTTGGACTCATGTAGAGCTGCAAACGCAGGACACAGGGTGTTAAGTTCCAATGGAACTCAGGAGCAATATATTCCTTACACTAACTTAGAATGACTTCATCATGAATTGTATAACAAACTTTGAACTGAAACCTGTCTTTCCCGAACATGGCCACAGACAATGCCAATGGGCTTCCTTAGCTTGAGGGGATGGGTGCAGGTGGCTCTTTAACTTGCTTGGTTTGATAATTCACCTTCGCCACTACAAAATTAGAAGCAAAATTAATCACAGTACAACTTGTGTAGTTAGTAGTAAAATCGGGTTATACCAAAAGCCTTATAACCTACACTTTTTCTACTAAATTTTAATAATGATGTAGTAAAGCAGAGACATGTCACTAAAAGCACAAAAATTATACAGTTTGATTATAAACCACTTTTCTTGTGGATATGAGGCTAACCAGGGCCACATTAAAATCTGTGCAGTGTGGGCTTTTAGAAATTGGTCATAATGACAATGTTTGAATTACTATAGTTGCAGTTTATAAATTGTCAAATGTCAAATATTTTTTCAGAGGATTTGAAAGAAATATTGGACTATCAGCTGGAACTTTTTCGTGGGAAGATTAAATTAATAAGAAACAAAAAGAGAGAGGGTCTCATTAGATCAAGGATGATTGGTGCCTCCCGCGCTTCAGGTATGAATATTATTCTAGGCCAGGAGCTGGTGTGTTAATTACTTTTCTTGTGCTGTCACAAAGTAGGAAAGGGTTCATGTGGCTCACGGTATTAAGGTACACAGCCTGACTTTGCAAGACAGATATGGTAGACTTCAGTTGATCCCAGGGACCTGAAGCCATAAAAAGCAAAACTTAGAATAATGGGAATGACTGTCTAAAAACAGCAAACTCCTGCCCTCCTGTTATAGGTGTGGACTAGACTCCAGATGGCATCCTCTGAGATTTCCAGGTTCTTGTATCTTGAAACAAAGAAGCAGAGGTCAAATTTAGGCATCATTTCTCAGGTGCCATCACTGTTGTTTTGTTTGTTTGAGGCAGGTTCTCTCACTGACCTGGAACTCATCAAGTAGACTGGGCTAGCTGGCTAGCATACCTCAGGGATTTACCTGTTTCCAACTCCCCAGTGCTAGTATATAGCGGCAATTAAGAAGGCAATTCCACGTATTTTATCTGGTAATTAAAAGATATTTATTTCAGGGGTAACTTACAACCAATAAAGGGTCGTTACAGGATCTGGGAGAGATGAGGTGTAGTCCAGCGTGGTTCTCTGGAGATCTCTGACTTGGTCTGCAATCCAGTATCCAGGATCATGAGGAGCCAAGAGAGCAAGCATGTATGCATCTCGGGTCTTAAGGGGTCTCATCTCGGCCACGCCCCAGGGGCAGGTCACAGGCAGGTGTGGCAGTTACTTGCTGTCACCTAGGGGCAGTGCTTCGAGGTCAAAGCTGGAACAGCTACTCACTACACTAGGATTATAAGAACAGGTCACCAAGCCCAGATAGTTTAGTTTAGTTTTGTTTTCTTAATGTAGGTAACAGGGATTAAACTTAGGTTTTCATGCTTGTAAGCACATTAATGATTGAGCCATCTCTCCAGTCTCCTGAAATGACCTTTGAAAATGAAAGCTCTTCTCAGGTCTATCTACTCTGCTAGAGTTTTCTCTAAGCCATCATCTAACCTGCAGCTCTCTAGCCTCCTAAGAACACTCACAGTACATGGGGTCTCACCTTTTTGGACAAAATAAAACATGTATTTCTTATTTCCCTCAATGCAACTGAGGAACCAGCATATAGTAAATAGTCAATGAATACTCATTGCATCCAGCTTGCATTTGGACTGAATATCTTTACTCTAGGGGACCTTGCTGGGTAGTTTTATGTCAACTTGACAAACACAAGAGTCATGAGAGAGAAGGGAGCCTCAATTGAGAAAATGCCTCCATAAGGGCTGTAGACAAGCCTGTAGAGCATTTTCTTAATTAGTGATTGATGTAGGAGAGCTTAGTCCATTGAGAATGGCACGGCCTCTGGGCTGGTGGTCATGGGTTCTATAAGAGCAGGCTAAGCAAGCCATGAGAAACAAGAAAGTATAAGCAGTACTCCTGCGTCCAGGTTCTTGATCTGTTTGAATCCTGTCCTGACTTCCTTCAATGATGGACTATGATGTGGAAGTGTAAGCCAAATAAATCCTTTCCTTCCCAAGTTGCTTTTGGTCATGATATTTTATTACAGCAACAGTAACCCTAAGACAAGAACCAACGTTAGTCTGCTCTTGCCTTCACAGGGGACATCCTGGTGTTCTTGGATAGCCACTGTGAGGTGAATAAAGTCTGGCTGGAGCCCTTACTGCATGCCATTGCTAAGGACCACAAAACGGTGGTGTGCCCTCTGATAGATGTCATTGATGAAACAACACTGAATTATATAGCGGCACCCATTGTAAGGGGAGCTTTTGACTGGAACCTGAACTTTAGATGGGACAGTGTTTTCTCATATGAGCTGGACGGCCCAGAAGGACGAAGTAAACCCATCCGGTGAGATTCTTCTTGTTTGGGGGACTGTAAGTGAAAAATCAATGTTTTGTTTTGCCACTCTTTACTTTCTTCTTTTCCTTCCTTCCTTCTTTCCTTCCTTCCTTCCTTTCTTCCTTTCTTCTTTTTTCTTTTTCTCTTTCCTTTCTTCCTTCCTTTCTTAGCAGGGTTTCTGTATGTAGCCCTGACTGTTAATATCAATCCACATGAGTATTTATTGGGTAATAGGGATTTATTAAGATATAAATTCAGCCAGATATGGCAGCACACGCCTTTAATCCCAGCATGTGCCACTATGCCCAGCTTGCCACTTGTTTCTTAAAGTACTGAGTTTGTTTCAAGTGACACTGTGCCCTGTGCCACACCACATTCAAGAACTTAGAACTCACTAAGTATGCTAGAATTGCTGGCCAACAGGCCCCAGGGATCTGCCTCTTTCCATACCCTCAACACTAAGATCTCAAGTGTATGCCACCATGCTCAGATTTTTTAGATGGGTTCTGGGGATCAAACCCCTGTCCTCATGATTGCAAACCAGGCACTTCACTGACTGAGCCATCTTCTTAGCCCTGAGCATCCTTCTTTCAGTTGCAGGAAGAAGTTGTCTGGTGATCAAGGAGCAAACTGGCATGGTTAGGAAGTGTGGGCATCTTTGCCCCAGTGTTTCTGGGTAACTTCCTGGGTTGAGAGGAACACGACTCTCCTAGTTCATTTGTCTTGGAAACTGTGTTTGTAAATGTGAACATAAGGTGACCACATCTGGAGGGGCTTCCTGAAGGCTAGGTCTACATTTCCTGGAAACTCTGATATGAGATGCTCCCCCGACCAGGTAGCTGCATTTTCTAACCCTGTAGTGGAACTGTGTGGCCTGACAGTCATGTTTACACTTCCTTACTTGTGAGTTCTAGAGGGCAATACTCTGAAGTGATGAGAATCAAATGCCTATAAAGTTACCCACTTCACGTGGATTGCCATCTCCTGGGCTTCTTCTGGTATTACTGGACATGACACCATGTCAAGGAACACATCCCAGAAGCTTGCTGTCCCCTGCTCTGCTTCTCAGACACTATCCCTGCAGACCTTTGTTCTCTCCCTTCCCCTCCGCATTGTCCTCCTCTAGCTGACACCCCAGTGGCTACATCCCACCACACTGAAGCCATACATCTGCGGGTCTTTGGTACCGAACCATTTCCACCCTCTGTGTGCCTTATTCCTTCCCAGGAGCTGATGTACTCTGTCAAAATTGAGCAGATAGAAACCAGTGTGCCATGCCTCATCCATGGACCACAGTCCATGACACCACAGTCCTGTTCTCATTCACCCTCTTCTCCCTAACCTTGATTGTATTCCTTAGCCTATACTGTCTGGACACATCTGGACATGCTACTCTCGAGAAGCAGTCTTGACTCATAACTCAAGGACAGAATTAAAACAACTAAGGAAGTAGAAGGGATAGTTGTGAAATTACATAGTAGTTTATGGAAGACCCCTCTGGAATATTATGCAGTTTTGTATGTGACCACATAGCAACAGCCATCTTCCAGCACTCCACTGCCCACTTCCCACCCCAGAGATTGCCCAGCCTCAGGAAGCCTGTTCTCAACAAAAACTTTACATTACACCTGCCTATTCCCTGGCTGTCCCCACAGATCAGGTTTTCTCAGCCTGTGGTTGGGACTACAAAGGACAGATCACCTGCTGGCTCCCTTTCCCACCCATTCAGATGATTCTGAAGCTAGACTAGATTCCCTGCTCTTGAATGTGCACAGAGTAGTGACGAGGGCAGGCAGGTAGCAGTATGGTATCACAGTGCTACTGCAAGGGGTAGCTTAGATGCTCCAAGCTTGCTGGCTATCTATAATCATGGTCTTTTGGTGGACCAGTGTGCCAGAGAGGACTCCTGCCACCCAGTGCTCCAGTGGGGACATGCAGCACCTAGTGCAGCAGACAAGAATGGTCCTATGAGAATACAGACAAGCTGCTTTCTCAATAAAAACAAACACAGCTTTACTTTCTTTTCTTTTCTAATTGGAAATAGGTTCTTTTCTCACACAAAACATCCTGACTATAGTTTCCCCTCCCTCCACTCCTCCCAACTCTTCCCTTCCCCCAAGATCCACTCCCCTCACCTCTGTTTCCTCTTCAGAAAAGAGCAGGCCACCAAGAGATGACAGCCAAACAGGACAAAACAAGACACAATACGACAAGGCAAAAGCCCTAATTACCAAGGCTGGATAAAGTAACCCCATAGGGGAAAAAGAGTCCCAAGAGCAGGCAAATGCAAAGGACCTTGTGTAGCCTCACGCAGCCCAGTGCTTGCCGCTTCAGTCCCTGTGAGCCCATGTGAGCCCTGCTTAACTGATTCAGTGAGCCGTGGTCTCCGGGTGTCTTCTATTCCCTCTGACTCCTACAGTCTTTTCTCCCCCTTCTCTTTGAGTCCCTGACCAGAGACCTCCAATTTAGACTCTCTCTCTGCATCATGTCTGGCTGTGGGTCTCTGCACCCACACACATCTGCTGCCTGAGCAAGTCTCTCTGATGACGATTGGACTAGGCACTGATCTACGAGTACAGCAGAACATCACTAGGAGTCTTTTTTTTCCAGTTGTGTTTGGTTCTACTCTAGGACTCTGGGCTCCCTCTCATGGCATGGACTTCAAGCTAAACCAGATATTGGTTTGGCTTCTCCCACAAGTTCTGGGCCACCATTGCCCCAGCACATCTTACAGGCAGGACAGATTGGTTGAGGGTTTTGTAGCTGATTTGTGTCTAGGTTTCTCATTCCGTAGCCTGCAGAGTACCTTCTCACATCAAAGAGACTAGAACACAAGGGTGAAGGCTCCATGCAGGCACTGACTCGACCTCTCTACATCCAACTAGCTGTGTGGATGTTGTCCTTGGCAATGTCCCCGACCCCCACTGTCAGATTTCAGAAAGCAACCTATAGTTGGAGTTTTCTCCAGACCCTCCTGGGCCCGTAGCTGCTCAGACCCAAATAAACACACAGAGACTTATATTACTTATAAACTGTATGGCCCTGGCAGGCTTCCTGCTATCTAGTTCTTATATCTTAAATTAACCCATTTCTATTAATCTATAAGTTGTCATGTGGCTTACCAGTACTTTTACATCATGCTTCCTCTGTGTCTGGCTGGTGACTCCTGACTCAGCCTTCCACCTCCCAGAATTTTTTTCTCTGCCTGACCCACCTATATTATACTTTCTGCCTGGCTACTGGCCAATCAGCATTTTATTTGTCAATCAATCAGAGCAACACATTCACAGCATAGAGAAAGACATCCCCAGCACTCCCCCCCCCCCACTTTTTTTAGGTTTTAACTTTAACATAGTAAAATTACATATAACAAAACAATTATCAAGCAAGAATTACAGTTACAATATCTAGTCTATTTATAATATCTAGTCTATTTGTATTAGGCAAAATTAAATAAGATATCCTATTTATCCTATATTTGTGAGTCTAAGGTTTCACATCTAACTTATCTTTTGTCATAACTAAGGAAATTATAACTATCTAGTCTAAGGATATGTTGCTTTGGAAAGGAGGCTCTGCTTTTGTTTCCACAGAAAGCAAGAGGCTATGGATTTATCAGGTTTGACCAGCCAAGACCCCCTGAAAGGTCTCCAATGACACCATGGCCCAGATGATCCAACATCCAGAATGGTTTCAAGGCAACTGACTCAGACAATACAGCCTTATGGACTACTCCACAATCCTAAAATTTTCTTTATATCCCCATAAGAATACAGTGCCCTCCTCCAGCAGGAAGTAGTATGAGAAGCTACACCCAAATTCTAAAAATATTGTTTATGAATATTTATTTTTATTTAAAACAGATTGATTATAAATGCAATCTCTTTCTAAAGAAGAAAAGGGGATAGTATAGATAACATAAGATAAAAAGGTAGATTACTGAACCTACTTTTAAAGAGCAACAACTTGTTTTAAAATGTTTTACATTGCTATGGATTTTAGTTTATTGATACAAGTTTAAACTTAATTTTGTTATACTGTATATATATTTCTACTCTCATTGGAGGTATTATGCTTATGTAACTCATTTAGATTGTAATGGATAATTTAAAAATATAGATTAATAATTAGTCTTCTATGATAGTCAAACTTATAGTCATGTTAAGTTTTCTAGATATACATAGATATAATTCAATTAGGTAGGTAATCTTCAAACACTTCAAAGACCTACAGAATACAGCATTTAAAATGTTTTAAAAATTTAGACTTCCTGGACAGTGAGACATGTCTGCTCCTAGCAGCACCAATTTACTTCAGAGAGGAGGATGGGCATCGAAGACACTCTATATGGAATTTATCTTCTTCTTGGCAAAAATAGCCATTTGGGCAAGAAACTGTTCTTGCCTGGACTGCTTGATTGACTGGAAATGCAGGACCCATAGGAAGGTGACCACTAAACTTTGTTTGGCAAAATGGTCCTTCTGTTTCCTGCTTCGCAGAGGAAACTGCCAGACATTCTACAGGACACAGAGAGAAAGTGACTAAGAGACTCTAGGCCTGTGGGCTGAAGACAGATGCCCCAACTTTACAGAAGAACTTTGGATGACTGTCCAGGCTGCCAGCTGTCTCTGTCTACTTTCTCAAGACTCCTGAAAGTTGCTTGCATCCTTCTCCCATTTCTAAGGTAATATCATATCCTTCTGAGGTCTCTGATGTAGTCGAAGACTAGATAGTTATAATTTCCTTAGTTATGGTAAAAGATAAGTTAGATATGAAACTTTAGACTCACAAATATAGGATAGATATGATATCTTCTTTAATTTTGCCAAATACAAATAGACTAGATATTATAACCATATTCTTGCTTGATAATTGTTTTGTTATATGTAATTTTACTATGTTAAAGTTAAAAACTTACTTTTTAAAAAAAGAAAAGGGGAAGTACTGGGGATGTCCTTCTGTATGCTGTGAATGTGTTGCTCTGATTGATTGATAAATAAAATGCTGATTGGCCAGTAGCCAGGCAGGAAGTATAGTATAGGTGGGATAAGCAGAGAGGAGAATTCTGGGAGGTGGAAGGCTGAGTCAGGAGATGCTGCCAGCCGCCGCTGCAATGAGAAGTAAGATGTAAAGTACCAGTAAGCCACAAGCCACGTGACAACTTATAGATTAATAGAAATGGGTTAATTTAAGATATAAGAACTAGATAGCAAGAAGCCTGCCAGGGCCATACAGTTTATAAGTAATATAAGTCCCTGAGTGTTTACTTGGGTCTGAGTGGCTGTGGGCCTTGGCGGGACTAGAGAAATCTCCAGCTACAGCAACCCTCTTGTCCTAGCATCAGCCTGCTCTCCATGGGATCCTCTCAGCCAACAACTCAATGCAATCCCGTCCCACTACTGGAAGCCTTCCTTGCCTGACTATAAAAGATGGCCAGTTCAGGCTCTATATGTTCCATTACAGCCCTAGATATGCCTCAAAATTCCAGCTGTCTCTCCCTGTACCCTCTCCCTCTACTATGCGACCCCCCAGTCCCTCCCACTACTATCCCCACCTGCCTCTAGTCCACCCACAAGATCTATTATTTCCCCTTCCCAGGGAGATCCATATATCCCCCCTAGAACCTTCCTTTTTACCTAACCTCTCTGGGTCTATGGATTGCAGCTTGACTATCATTTACTTAACAGCTAATATACACTTATTAGTAAATACATACACATTTTTCTTTCTGTGGCTGACTTACCTAACTCAGGATAATTTTTTCTAGTTGCATTCATTTGCCTGCAAATTTCATGATGTCATTTTTTTAACAGCTGAGTAGTACTCCATTGTGTAAATGCACCACATTTTCTTTATCCATTCTTCATTTGGTTGAGGGACATCTAGGTTGTTTCCAGTTTCTGGTTATTATGAATAAAGCTGCAATGAACATAGTTGAGCAAGTATTCTTTTGGTAGGATGGAGTGTCCTTTGGGTGTATACCCAGGAGTGGGTCTTGAGGTAGATTGATTCCCAATTTTTTGAGGAACCACCATACTGATTTCCATAGTGGCTGTACAAGTTTACATTCCTACCAGCAATGGAGGAGCGTTCCCCTTGCTCTACATCTTCTCCAGCATGAGCTGTCACTTGTGTTATTGATCTTAGCCATTCTGACAGGTGTAAGATGGAATCTCAAAGCAGTTTTGATTTGCATTTCCCTGTGGGCTAAGGATGTTGAACATTTCTTTAAGTGTTTCTTAGCCATTTGAGATTCCTCTATTAAGAATTCTCTGTTTAGGTTTGTACCCATTTTTCAATTGGATTATTTTTTTATAAATAATTTCTTGAGTTCTTTACACATTTTGGATATTTGGCCTCTATCGGATGTAGAGTTGACAAAAATCTTTTCCCATTCTGTAGGCCGCCTCTTTGTCTGATTGATGGTGTCTTACAGAAGTTTTTCAGTTTCATGAGGTCCCATTTATTAATTATTGATCTTAGTGCCTGCACTACAACTTTACTTTCTTTGACCTCCTGTCAACTGCCTGGCCTTTCTCTTTTGTGTTACAGGCACTAGAAAGAGTTGTATATCTGCTTGAACTTTGGTGTTTCAAGCTCATGTCAGTAAGAATCTGTCACCTCTTGTGGCTAAAACTTGTGACCTTCATCCCAATGTCCAGTTTAGAGTTTCCTGCTGGTGTATCTCACCCACTGACCACCCTCTTCCCTTTGCATACACCCATCCCCTGGCCCCCTCTCACTTTGCTGTGTCTCCTCCCCATCCTCTCTGTTAAGCATCATCCCTCTGCCCTGCGAGCTGCTTTTACCTTGAAGTGCCCAGGGCCTCACCCTTGTTCCTCACTCTACTTCTGAGCCCGCAGACTCATTCTTAATCCATCTTACACTTACGACTCCTGCAATAGTTAATACAGATTTTGAACTTGACTGAGGTCCTGGAACTTGAAGTCACTGCCAGGCTTGCTAGGATCGGAAGCCCTGTCATCAGAGTATCTGTCATCAGTGTCCATCTCTGACTCTGACTCCAATGCAACATGCAAATCCTGTATGTCATTCACATGCATGAGATTCTTCACTTTTCCAGATGCTCCTAACACTTTACACATCTTTCACGACTGTTTTTTAAACACTTTTATTTGTGAGGGCAGCAAGCTGACTCAGCAAGAAAAGACATTTTCCAACAAGCCTGACAACCCAAGTTTGATTCCTGGGCCCCACATGGACCCACATGAAAGAACTGACTCCTACAAGTTGTCCTCTGGCTTCCACACACACACATGCATGGCACACAGGTACCTATACAATACTGTTTTGCATCTATACAACTTTAAAACTCCCTTCTCTGTTACATTAAATATATACACAAAAAATAAATTAATGTTAAAAAAATATTGACTGTGAACTTAACAGGATCTAGATTCACCATACCTCTGGATATGCCTATAAAGGTGCGTCTTGATTGTTAATTGAAGTGTAAAGCCCCTCTGTAAGTGTGATTGGAACCAACCCATGGGCTGGAGTCCTGGACTGAATTAAAACAGAAGCTAGCTGAGCACCAGCATCTCCCTCTCTGTCCTGAGGGTACAATTGGACCAAAGCCTCCTGCTCCATCACCATAACCTCTCCACCAGGCCCTGTGAGCTCAACCAACCCGTCCTAAGTTGATCTCTCCACCAGGCCCTGGGAGCCGAACCAACCCATCCTAAGTTGACCTCTCCACCAGGCCCTGTGAGCTCAACCAACCCGTCCTAAGTTGATCTCTTCACCAGGCCCTGTGAGCTGAACCAACCCGTCCTAAGTTGATCTCTCCA
>CABHPQ010170749.1:0-27934 GCA_902168405.1 Peromyscus aztecus
AGCCTATGCCAACAAGACGGAAATGTTTGAATATTTTAGCTGATGGATAAACGCAGGAGTGAAAGCAGCACTGGTAAGAAGAGGATGGTCTCACACCAAAGTTTTGACATCCAAAGAAGAAAACACAAAATGAATGTGAGGAAGATGCTCCTGGTATCCAGCATCCCCCTTCTCCCCTGGGCACAAAGTGGAATCAAGCTCTGAAGCCAATGACTTGCCAAGCCTGCATTCCTCCCAGATTGCTAAACCCTCCCAGGAAGCCTTGGGAGGGTCCTGGTAGTCTTATTGGCAGGTTAGAGAGGAAAAGGACCTGGCTTCCATGGAAGGCTCTCATTACCTTGAAAAGCTGCATGCTTGCACTTTTCTACTATCTATCAGAAAGTTCTGTCTGGCTTGCCAACGTGACAAGTAACTTTTTCATCACATACTCTTCTTAATGTTCCTTCTTCAAAGGCCTGAGTTCTCTGCAGCCCTAATGTCTGCAGGTTCATCCCCACACTCCCCCTACACCCGCAGGCACAGACTCCCAGGGCACACTCTGTCACATCAGTATCCTGTGGACGGGGCCTTTCACTGAATCATCCTTGCACGCGCCAGTGGCCGCAACCCAGAGATCCTGAATGAACTGCCCTTTTTCCTCCCAGCAGGGCTTTTGAGAGACACAAGGATCAAAAGAGAGAAAAATAAACACCGTGACATGAAGACAGGAAAGGGCAGAAGACCTCATATTTTCACCAACAAACACATTGCTCCCCCAAACGGCAGACGTGTAGCCAACTTTCGCTTCCGTTTCCATGATAAAACATCCTGACTGAAAGCAACTCAGTAAGAGAAAGCATCTTCTTGGTGCCTTATGTTTTCCAGTTATAGTCCATCACTTCAATGAAGTCAAGGCAAGAACTCAAGTCACAACACCATCCTCAGTCAAGAGCAGAGAAAAACAAATGGACCCTTGCTGCCTGCGTGTTGCTACTTCTTGCTTTCAAGAAGTATTCAACAATCCTGTATAGCTCAGACCCCCTGCCTAGGGGATGGTAGCACCCTCTGTGGTCTGGAACTTCTTATTTATGTTATCAATCAAGACACTCTCCCCATACATGTACCCATAGGCCAGTTTGATCTAGGTTCTCTTCTCAGGTGATTCTAGGTGGTGGCAATTTGACATTTAACCAGCACAACGTGTTTAGATCAATTGTCTTTTATTGTAGGATTCATGTGTGTGTGTGTGTGTGTGTGTCCACACCCCTATAGAATAAATAAGGGACAGTACCGTCTTCATGTTTGTCTCTTCCTAGGGAGACATGAGCCACATCCATATTCACCCCAGTTAGGGCACTAGTAAATGACCAAAGAAACCATGTCCAGTCTAGCTTAGCGAACAGTGAAGTATGGGTGAGGAGCACAGTGACTCCAGGGCAGCTACATCACTGAAAAGTCCACACCAGCACAGAGCACAGCTCATGAGGGCTGCATCCCTGGTGCTCCCAGCAGTGCCTGCAGGTAGACGGGCTTATTGGAGAGTCTCCTCCCCCTCCAGCAATCGGTACTGTTGATATAAGCTTAGGGAGGGATCTTATGACCCTTGAAACATTAAAGAGTGCCTTGGTCCTCATTAACTTTCCTGATTTTCTGGACCTTGTATGTTTCATTTATTTCCGGAGCCTAGTGAGCTTCGGTGTTTCGGTTTAGAAGAAAAGTCTCTCCAGCATACCTCTATGTCATTCTCCATGGACTTACCTGGTAAAGGCACACTGAGTGTTTTCTCTGGTCCTACAGCTAATTAACAGTTGTAATTCCAAAACCAAGAAGTTACCATATAAGGGAACAAGAAGAAGAAGGGAACCCGGCGGCGGGGATGGTACAGTGATTTGAGTGAGAAATGTCCCCATGGGTTCTGGTTTTTCAGTACTTGGTCCCCAGTGAGTGGCGCCACTTGGATAGGCTTAGGAGGTGTGGCCTTGCTGGAGGAAGTATGTTACTAGGTATGGGCTTTGAGAGTGTAAAGCCTCACCCTACCCCCAATTTGCTAGAGTCTATGCTTGGTGCTTGCAGTTGAGGACGTGAGCTCTCAGCTTCCTTACCTGCCACCATGTCTCCCCGCCATGGTGGATTCCTGTTGCTCCGGAATCATGAGCCAAAATAAACTTGTTCTTCTGTAAGTTGCCTTGGGGCATGGCATTACATCATAGCAATGGAAAAGTACTGAATGAGGGAGTTTAGGGTGGAAGCTGGAGTGTGTGGTTTCCTGCTAAAAGGTCCTGTTTTGAAAAAATGGGTACTACTGAAGACCAAGAGCTTCTAGAGCTAAGGAGGAATGAGGCACGAGTTCTGTGCTGCAGGTAAGAATACGGAAGCTCAAGGAAGCCATAAGACCATAATGAAGCGTAGAGGAAAGTGTTGCGGCCACCATCCCCACTGTTTATGTGAGCAGAGATACTCCAGCTAAAACGATGTGCTGACGGCTCTTTGGGAAGCAGAGCTGAGAATGATACATATCACTTCAAGAGATTTAGAAAGTCCGTGTGCACAGAGACAGCTGTGCTCTGTGACTGGGAATACACACCTCCACAGGGTACACAGGGTAACTGCTTCCCCCAAAGATATCAGAGAGGCAGGGGATCCTGGCACCCGTGGGAGAGGAGAATAGACAAACGGTTGTTCAGACTGCAGCCCCCCCCCCCCCCCCCCGCCAGCACCGCAAGCTCTGTGCCTGCAGTCTCGGCTTCACCTGTCTGAGATCTGGCCTCCCATCTCTGGAGACCTAAAGAACTAAAACTCACGTATGGCCAGAGGCAGGGAAATCACCCAGCAAGCCTTGGGCATGCTACCGGATTTGGGCAGCTCCTCTGCTGAATTTTAATGAAGTAATTAAAAGCTAGATAATAGCGATGGGGCTCTGCTGAGCAACACTCCTGGACCTAACCTCTTTGATATGTTCCTGCATCAGGAAGCAACTCTGTCACAAGATGGCTTCATTAATATTCCAGCCAGCTCCTGGCTCTTAAAGTGATCTATGCCAAAGTTTGTTAGTCTTTTAAATTACCTGCTGAGGCCCCCTGGAACACAGAATGAGGAAGAGAGACATTCCATGCAAAAGACAATGTCAAAGGGGGTGCAGAGAAGACAGCCCCATTGTGCCCATGTGTATTTCCTATCCAAAAAGTAGCCCAGGTTATTTTTTTTTTAAAAAAGGAATTTGTACAGGATCACTGATATGGAGACATGGACTGACGTATAAATACCCATTGCATGGCAACCCACAAGAGCAAGACCCCCATGTTTTCAAGGACACCTCCTTTTAAGAGTTGGCTTTTGGTGAATATCTGTGACTGGACAGCTTAGTGGTTAATGCCTTGACTCAATTTTTTTTTTGAAATCTGATGTTTGGGCTCCACATGGCCCAAAGACTTTTGCTCTGAGCCCTCCTTTTTGCCCACAAAGGTCCACTTTGTCCTCAGGGGTCCAAGGAGAGCAGGCTCTTCTTGTAGAGCGCCTGTTGTGGTCACCTCTGTCTCCCACTGCCTCCCTGTCCTCTGGGGCCCTTTTGAAATCCCACCGATTCCAGGGCTTCCTTTCTAATCTCACACACTCAGAGTTGAAAGCATGAAATTTAACCTCACCCATCCTTTCTCTACTTCAGACATTATCACCTTCAAGAGTCTTTGATAAAGGAGACCCGGCTTTTTCTTGAATGCTTCTAAGGACAGTAAGCTCACTACTACACAAGTTCAGGACCATGCATTTCTTATTACAAGAATGTTCTGCTACTGGGGGAGAATTTAATGCTTTACCACTTAAATTCATTGAAAATCAATGCTTGGTATGACTATGAGGGGTAGTATGGGAGCATTATAACAGCTGTTTAGTTGTGAATTTTGGTTATGATAGCTGTTATATGAAGCTGTACATGTTTACACAATAAACACATATGCAAACACATGTGTACATTTACATAAATACATACACATACAAACACATGCACATACATATACACACAAACCTACATACATGCAAATACACACAAACACACGCACACACATACACACATAAATACACACACACAAGAACATGTATAAAGTTGTAAAACCTGAACAATCCCAGTATATGAAATAATGTTAATTTCCTTCTTTGGATACTGACCACTACCTATGCCAGGTATTAACATAGCTAGAGCTCGGACAAATAAATCATGGGGCCTCCCTGTATCTTTCTATCCTGAAAAATCAGTGGTTAGTTAAAAATAAGACTTTAAAAATATAATATTCGCAAGGCGGCGGTGGCGCACACCTTTAATCCCAGCACTCGGGAGGCAGAGCCAGGCGGATCTCTGTGAGTTCCAGGCCAACCTGGTCTACAGAGCGAGATCCAGGACAGGCACCAAAGCTACACAGAGAAACCCTGTCCCGGAAAAACCACATCTCTTGAAAGATTAGTATGTGCCACGAACCATTTCAACCCTTTTTAATGTGTTAATTAAGTTAATCTGACAATCGTCATGGAGAGTACACAGTATGTTTCTCGCTCTCCAGGCAGTAAAAAATAAAACACAGGAAGACTATGTTGCCAGATTACACAGCCAGCAGGTAATGGGGTTGAGACCAGCACCCGAGCTATGTGGTATGAGAGCAGATAGCAGTACCCTGCTTGGGTACCACTTTGCCTGATGATGCTACCTCTGGCAGGAGGAGAAGGAGGAAGGTCTATCAGCCTTAACACTCTGCAGTAGACACTGTAACCGTTCTCTTAGCACTGTATCTGCAGGACTCTGCCACCAGATGCTTTCCCGAGCTCTGTCTCCTTGGAGCTTCAAGACAACCCTGCGAGGGATTTACGTCTTACAGTTCCCACATGAACATCCTGGGAGTCTGGCCCCTAGTCCCCAAATTATAGGCTACTCACCCCTGGCATTCCAAGTACTCTGTGGCTATCCCAGATGTACCATGAACTGTCCCGGCTGTAAAGTGCTGAATCTTTGTTAATTCCTAAGGGATTTTTCCCTGAGGCTGAGGTGTGCATCCATTTAAGAGGCTACCTGGAAGATGATGGGTTCAGTCCTTTTAGCCATCAGCATAGGCTACACACAGGAGCGGCGGGCAGCAATGTCCAGATCCCCCCACCTAGACGAATCCAGGGGAACTGCTTACTTCTAATAGTGCATGTCAGCACAAGCAGGCTCTCGTACAAACACATATGCCCCGAGGCCCCCTGTAATGTTAAACAGAAGCAGCTCACACTGTTCGTTGCCTGCCTCTATCTCATCCCAAACAGAGGGTAACAAGAAATGCATGCAGATGAGGAGGTCTCACCCTAATCTAGGAGGATTTGGGAAGCCCACAGGGAGCTCAGGAAACTTTCTACTTGGCAACAGTGACAGCTTCGCAGTGTTGATATTCTATCATCAGACTTTCCTTTTGCTGCCAAGAGAAGATTTTCTCAATTCCTAGATTTTACTTTTAAAATACAAGTATCTAGGAAAAGGGTCATTTCTTGTCTCTATGAAATCAGGTAAGTGGATCTGCTGATAGCCAGGGTTGGCCAGATGAAACATCACAGCGGTCCTCGTATTCTCCAGGGTGTATGTGTGTGTGTGTGTGTGTGTGTGTGTGTGTGTGTGTGTGTGTACTCAGCAGAAACATCAGCAAGGAAGAGGGCATGGAATTACATAGTCAGACTTGACTCCAGAAAGAAAAATTCTAGGAACTGAATGCTTGTGTCTCCCTGGCCCCACCAAATTCATGTGTTGAGACCCTGGTCCTTAATGTGATGGTATTTGAAGATGGGGCATTTGGGGGATGGGATGATGGGTGTGGAATCCTCCTGGTGGAATTAGTGTGCATATGAAGGGACAAAACAGAGTTTGCCTCTTGTAGTTGGAGTTTTCTTTGGTCCACCAACCAGCTCCCAAACAAAGACATGGAGACTTATTATTAATTATGAATGTTCAGCCTTAGCTTAAGCTTGTCCCACTAGCTCTTTTAACTTAATTTAACCTATAACTATTCATCTACATTTTGCCTCGGGGCTTTTTACCTTTCATTCTGTATGTCCTACTTTCCTGCTTCTTCCATGTCTGTCTGGCTCTTGGTGTCTCCCTGTCATCTCCTTTTCTTTCTTTCTGTAGCCTAAATTCCTCTTCCTACTTACTCTCCCCTCACGGAAGTTCTGCCTATACCTCCTCCCTTACTATTGGTCATTCAGCTTTTTTTGTTACACCAGTTAGGTGCCATAGGCAGTCAAGGTAAAACAGCAACACATCTTTACATAGTTAAATATTCCACAACATAAACAAATGCAACACATCTTTGTAGCTAGAGTTTTCCTGCCTGGCCCACAGTCAGGACAAACCTCTGTCACCCGCCAGTCCCACAGCCGCTCAGACCCAACCAAGTAAACTCAGAGACTTATATTGCTTACAAACTGCATGGCCATGTCAGGCTTCTTGCTAACTGTTCTTATATCTTAAATTAATCCATTTTTATAAATCTATACCTTGCCACGTGGCTCATGGCTTACCAGCATCTTCACATGCTACTTGTCATGGCGGCGGCTGGCAGTGTCTCCCCAACTCAGCTTCCTGTTCTCTCAATTCTCCTCTCTCTTAATCCCACCTATACTTCCTGCCTGGCCACTGGCCAATCAGTGTTTTATTTATTGACCAATCAGAGCATTTGACACCCCACAGCACATCTTTACATAGTTAAACAAATATTCTGAAACAGTCACTGTGTGCTGTCCATATATGGACACAAGACTAGGGCCATCTACAAATCAGGAAGGGTCCTCATAAGAACAGGTCACACTGGCACCCTGATTTTAAATGCTCATGTCTCACACTCCTGAGAAATAAGTTGTTGTTATTGTTGTTATTATTTAAGCCACACAGGCTATGATACTGTATTACAGCCTCCTATATAGATTGAGTCAGACAATAATATACTCCTAGGTAAACTCTCTAAGAACCACATTGGTAAGTGTCAGAATGTCTATACAATCCCTCTTTGAGTTGGTCTTGCCCTGGGCTGGTTCAGGCCCACCCTTTCCGTGGCTGTTTCTCTACTTTGAATCTTCAGTGCTCCTGAAGAAACTCCGTTATCTGGAAATAGGAGGAAAGTTGTCTTCTTTCCCTTCTTAGGAGGGTACTAATCCTATCAAGAGGTCTCCACCTCTAGCATTCTCATTATCCTCCATATTCAGCTTTACTATATTTTCATTTCAATTCAATAAGATATAACATGCTTTACCAACTGCCTACTCTGAGCAAGTCACCAAATCTAGTGGAAAAGGAATAAATCAGGGGCAGCCAGAGTTCTCTGAAGTATCTTCTGGGGAAATAGGTAACTGACTGTTTGGTTTATACCAGCCTGCCATTATCCATCAAATTCTCTTGCTATTTCCCTCTCCTCAAGGTCCTATTGTCGATGTACTAGTTAGCTACTTCTTCTGAAGGATACTGCATAATACCTTATCAGCCTGTAACTAGGTCTGGGTTCAGCAGGTCTCACCTAAGCTCATCTGGACTTGGGTCTAGATGAAGAAGTGAGCTCAGACATGTCCCGTATGCATCCTGATTCTCCACAGTACTGGAGTGATCCAGGGTGTGATACTACCATGGAAAAATGGGGAAAAAAATGAAAGAAGCTGGTCCAAACAACTCAAGCACATTCAAAGCTTGTTGTCAAGTCACATATCCCAACAGCACATTGATTGACGTCAGGTATAATACCAATGAGTCCATACTCTATTAACACAGGATATGATAGCCATGCCCAGCACTGGTGGGACACACACTGTATTGTGATATGGGATATGATAGCCACGCCAGCATCGGTGGGGCATATGCCCCTCCTCCAGCTGGAGGTACTCCAAGTCACACTGATATGCAATTTTGTTGCAGAAAAAGAAAATAATTAAAATCAATTATCTGTCTGTCGGTTAGTAATAACTAATTTACTACTTGAGACGAGGCTCTGAAACCTTAGATGCCCCTGACAGAGCAGGGCCTGAGTCTAGGACGTGAATGCGAATCAATTGGCCAATAAGCGCCACTTCTCTTCTATTGTGGCCTGGCACAACAAAGGACCATTGTGACTAGAAAGCAGCTGTGGACACAAAGGGAAGCATCCTGCATTGTGTCCCGCTGGCTTCCTTCCAGGACCCAGTGTCACACACACAGTATAATCTGAGGCGGCCTTCACTCGGAGCTAAGGTGAATCATCTTTGTAGTATGTCTGGCAGTAGGGTAATTGGGGCAAGTGCCGTGAAGCCAGCCCTCCATGTCCGTCCTCTCCGCTATCCCCTGGCCATGGTGCCATGGCCTTTAGGTAAGGCTAGACTCACTTGGTCCTCATGATCGAAGTCTTAAAGTCATATCTGCCATTTCCTTTTTGTTCATTTAATTTTTATTTCATGTGTATGAGTCTTGTTTTGTTTTTGTCTGCAAACATGTATGCACACCATACACCTGGTAGCTGCAGAGGCCAGACTACGGCACTGGAACCCCTGAAACTGGAGTGACAGACAATTGTGAGTCACCATGTGGGTGCTCAGAACCAGACCTGGGTCCTCTGCAAGAGCCTCCTGTGCTTTAACCACTGAGCTATCTGACCAGCCCTGAGACCGGCCGTTTCTGAAGGGCTCCCTATGTTGCCAAGCACAGTGCAAAACATTTTGGGTTACCACACTCTTCTGAAGATCCTCTGGGATGGGCATTCAGCTCCTGTAACTATATAGTGTGTGACCTTGCAGGAGGCAGGAAATAGAGGTAAATGAGACATGGCTCTTTTGTTAATCTCCGCATTGCTAATCCCAATGCTAGGGTCTCGAACTCACCACTTGAAAGTACTTGACAGACTGCAGGGAAAACTGAGCAAGAGCTTTGTGCAGAGCTGGGTGTTCCATGCCCAGGGAAAAAAAAAACACACGAGACCTTGACCTATGGTTTCAGATCCTGCGTGTGTCTCTGACGGAATGCATGTGTTACCGCATCTCCAACTACAGTGAGCCTCAGAGGCAAAACTCAAGTGCACATCATCTGGGCCACAGGGAGAATTCACCCTTGAGCCTGACGGTGAGCTCCTTTGACCGGTAGAGGTCAGTCTGACTTCCTCTGGCCCCTTGCCCCAGGAAGAGAGGGTTGACCCATATGGTTATTGTGTGAGATCCGCATGAGTAATATGGTGGGTACCGCTGTAGTCACAACAGCATTAAGGAAAGACGCTGGTTCGTTTCCCACATACGCCTGAGCATGCGATTCAGAGTCTGGGGAGCCAACTCCTGTAAGACTAGAGGGCTTAAAAGGTGCTAGAGTGACAAGACCCTGGCCGTCTCTGATGGCCTGTCTTCCAGTCCTGACTTAACAACTGTCTGTAACTTCAGAACTGTAACTTCAGAACTGGAAGGAGTCTCCCATCCTTTCACAGTGGCGCTGTTCTGACACTCTCCAAGGGCCATGGAACAGCCAAGCTGTCCTGAGGCACTCTTCTGCCCTCTGGTGTTAATACTGATTATAGCACCTTTTAAAGGTGTTGGAGAACGCGACTGGTTGCTCTATAAGGCGAGGTGGGAACTGTCCCGAGAAGACACAGGATTTCAGCGGGCAAGAACAAAGGGAACTGGAGCCCAGATCGGGTCAAGGCTGTCTCTAGGGCTTTCCCTCTTCCTAGCTAGTTCTAAATCCTGTGTGTCATCCAGCAGAGCACCCACGCTGAGACAGGAAGGATGGCTTGGTGCTGCTAGAAAAAAAGTGTTTCTTTAGCAAACGGTTGCAGTCACATATGCCCAGCATCTGCGGCACTGGGGAAACCATGGAGGGCTGCGTGGGATGCATCCCATTTCCCTTTTTCCAATGTTTCCCGGCACTACGAGATGAGTGACGCTAGAGGGAGCCACAGAGGTTTCCTTCTCCAAAAACTCCACTTCAGGCTGTTTCAAAATCCTACTTCGGAAAACAAAGAAAAAAAGAAAGACAGACATAAGCACCTAATGCAAACTTTCGGGGACTGTGCAGGGCTCTCCCCAGCCTGCTCACAGATGCTCCTTGTACTGAGCTGAAAAGGAAAAGTGTCTCGCTCTGTTTTTCACGCATCTGCCTCTTCGACTTCGGGAAACCTCACCACTTCTAGCTTTTCTCAGCACCTCTATCCCCCACAAGGGAAGAGCGTCTTCGGTGTTTTCCAGGAAATTCACTGGCGAATAAAGCTTTTGTTTAAAAGCCTTCTCTGATGCTCCTGGGGGGTCCCTCCTGCCTCTTCCTATGCCACGAAGATTTCTTTCTCATTAGGTCTTGATCAGCCACAGTCAGTCAGACTAGATTCAAGATTTAGTCCTTTCAGAGAGAGAAGTGTCAGCAACTCAAATGAAGATGCCCTAACAGATATCTGCACCACCACCCCCCAAAAAAGCCTAGTCCCTTCAATAGAGTGTATGGAACTCCAGGCATGTGCCTAGTCACCTTTGCTCAATACTGTCACACTATTTCCCAGGCTCACCCCAGACACTGAACACCAGAGCCAGGGTCACCAGAGCTATACCTCCCATCATATAGCCTACACAGAATCAGAGTGTGAATGTTCCCTAGAAAATGCATCCTGCCCCTCTCTCTGCAGACCGTCCAAGGTAACCCACGAAACAGCCACTGTGTAAGGGGGCAGAGGAAGTGGAGAGGGAGAAGAGTGGGTGTGTTCAGGATAGACTCAGCCCTGATGTACAATAAAGAAAGCAGCATAATCTTGGAAACAAGAGCCCTCGGCATAGCTCTGCACCCAGCTGACCCTCTTTACGCTCCCAACCTCTCCATCCTCTTCCCCCAAGTCACATATAATGTGTTTCCTCACATCTGAAGCTGCTGAACCCAGGGATGACACCCTGGAAGACAATAATTGCCTCAAGGGAATTAGAAGGCCCAAACGGTTGAGTGGTATTCTTTCGAGGCACTCAGTGACATTGGAAGGTCTCTAAGTCAGGAAACGAGAAAAGCCTTGCACACACCAGGCTTCCTCCTGTTGGATCAATCAGTTGATATTCTAATGAGTAACTTAAGCCATACTCTGTCTTCATGAAGCACCCAGTTTGAATGAAGAGGCAAGACTCACACTAAAGAATTCAGCCAAGAATAGCATGTTGTCATGGGATAGACTGCAGGGGTATGAGCATCCATAGGAATTCCCATGGAGGAAAAACATCACCAGCGACCAGGGACTTCTAAAGCTAGCAAAGCCTGCGGAGACTCCTACGTGAGACAAACATCCACTTGAGAGAAGGATCCATTGGGGAAATTGTAAGTGTGCGATACCACATATGGATGGAGACAGTGATAAGATCTGCAAGCCATACGTTTGAAGCAATGGCAGAATGGGCCATTCAATCCTCCTATAGGAAACAACACTGTCTACTTAGGCTTGATATTAGTTTAAAATAAAATAAAACCATTTCCCGCTTGATTACAGTTAGAATCGGAGCAGGATTTTCAGTGTGACCCTCAGTAGTGTTTAAAATAGTGGAAAAGAGCAGAGAAGGCATCGCATAAAATAAATGTTTCCGATCTCAGTCCAGTTACTGCTGAATGCAGCAGCCGATTGGAAAGGTAGGGTCGCCCCTGGCATTCTCAGTCATAAGAAATTTAACGATGGATGAAAATGGATAGAATCAAGATGCTCTGATAGGAGGAGGAGGTTTCAATATCTCAGAAAATTGGGATCCTCATAACGGGTTTTACACTGGCTGGATTATAGCTAAATAGGATTTTAAGTCTATTGTAAATGAAAGGAAATCTAATTTAACTGGGCCACATCATTTTTACTAAGATGCGATAAATGCTAATGTCCTTCCCCGGGCACCAGTGGCTTGGCTGTGGTGGCTGTTTGCGGGGTGCTCAAGTCTGACGGATCTCAAATTGGCCTTTTCCAGTCCTAAGGCCAAGCAGGAATCCACATTTTCAGGATGAAGAGGACGATGAAAGGAAACAGTCAAAGCCTCTCCCAGTCTGTCCCTGGACCTCATCACGATAGGCCTGGGGGCATTTAGCCAAGGTTTAGACAAGTGTTTAGACACCAACTTTACCCCAACCAGAGCTGCAAAACAGAATCCCAACAGCTGGCTTTTCAGGCATCTGCCTCTTGATTTTTTTATTATTATTATTATACACACGTATGCCCCATGCAAATGAAATATCCAAAGGTGAATTTCAAATACACGGATGCCAGTACGGGAAAGGGGCAGGATAGCATGGCAGACAGCAAGCCGTGGTGCCAGTTAGCGCTTATGCTACAGCAATCTGTGAGAAGAGTGGCGCTTGCGCTATCGTCATACAGAAAGCCATGCATCACTCTGCGTTACTGAGATGCCCGCAAGCGCTCCAATTCTAGACTCGTTCTTTTCTTTCATTTAACATCCAAATAAAATAATTGGAGTCTCTATTTCATTACCCTACCAAACCACTTCCCTGGGAATGAAAGCGTGTTGTGGTTTGCCTCTCTCTGGTCCCCAGGGTACTCGCAAGCCACAAATGATGCTAGATTGTAGCAGTCGACCAACTTTCCCCAACACTCCAGGCTATTTTAAGAAATTAGAATACTAAGAAAGAAAACTGGATGCCTGTATGTCCCCAAAATCTAATCCCCGCAAGCCATGTGTATGGACACCAATCTCTTCTCCCCCTGGCCTTGCCTGTGAAACTTCTGCCTTGTCTCGCTTACATCAGAATGCTTCACACTGATTTAAATTGTCTTTACCTATTTCCCAAGTCTGCCATCCTTCTCTCCAAACCGTCTACTAATGACCTAGCTGTGGTTAGAACTACAGCTAACATTACGAAGAGGGAGAAAGTGATGTAGCAACTTCCCCAAGTCCATCCTTGGGGCCCTAAAATGATATTAAAGTTTAAATGAGGGCCATACATGCATATCTAAGCATTGTAGGTCAAGGTGTGGTCCCACCTACCACTGACTGGGTTTCATTTTCCTCCTATAAAGTCATTTGACAAATATTTACAACTGTGTGAAATATCTTTCCGGACTAGGTCCTCCTCTGGCAGGTGTTTTTTCTGTCTCCTTACATGAGATTCTCAGGGAATTCCCCATTTCTTTGGGGGCTACCCTTTATCTAAGAGTCAGATTGGGAGACACAAGTGTCTCTTTAGAATACCTAAGTTATAACAGCCAGGCCTCCTATAAGTTCCCATTTTCTCCCTTAGCAACTCAGTCTTACGGTAGAATTTGTTTATGCTTAAACAGATGAACAGAATGCAAGTAGGAACCAAGCCTTGGCTTTAGCTGATGATGCCCCATGGTCCTTCAATGCACAGCCCTGAGTACATTCTGGTCCATGTATGAAGACACCTCTGCCACTCCCAGGGGGCATCCAAGATGCTTCCAGCTAACTCTTGAGCAGATGCTCCAGTGCCAGCGACAAGATCCTCTCTTCGTGTCTCTATTTTGAATAACCAAATCTCCCCATGCTTGCTGGTTCTCCCTACTTTGTATGCCCTGGAAAACCAGAAACACTAAAACGTTGTGTGCACTTATGAATAAAGACAAACACGTATGAGTTTTAACTGTCCATAGAACAGCACAGAGATAACAGCTCCATGAGATCAAGATCTTTCTCTGCTTTCCTCAGTATAGTTTGCTTACCATTTAGAAAAGTAACTACTATATCCAGCTATACAAATGAAAGCAAACAATTTGACATGGTTTGACACAGTGATCCAGAATTTTTTAGCCCAAACAAGTGAACCAGTATCTCTACAGCTACCTTGCAATAATCCATCATTTGCCCATTGACTGTGTGGCGTTGCTTTTAACACATACCAACATCTCACATTTACGTGCATCAGCTTGCGACCTCTGTATCTTCTATTCCCATTTCCCTCTGTTCATCATTCTTGAAGTTGACTTATCCATGAATTATCTAATATAACTTCTAGAAAGTTTGACAAAATTTCGAAGAACCCATCTCAAACATTTGTAGGCATCTTATAGATACATTTGGGAATAGTTGACTTGGATGTAGTGTTAACTCCTTCCTAACCCTGGACATGAAATGTCTCTCCATTAGTCCAGATGTGTCCTGTCCTGTATCTTGCCTTAGCTTTTTGTAAAGCCTTTCTAGATTGTTCATTGGGTTAATTTTTGGGTATTTTATGTATTTATGGCTATCATCAAATCTTACTGTAGAGGATTATTTTCTAGGGCATTTGCTGCTAAAGTTAGAGGCACATTGTTGGCTTATACACTGTTCTTGTGCCTAGAAACACTGTTCAGCTGTCTGACCAGTTCTAATACCAATCATGGAATAATTTAACAAATTTTTCATTTGAAAAAAAGTAATCACACCCTGTGCACATGTTGACAGTTGACTTTTCTGCCTTTCAATTGTGGTCATGTCATTTATATTTCATCTTATGATTTTTTAACTTTTCTTTTCAAAAATCTAACACCTGAAGAATGATTATGGGTCTGTATGTGGGTTATAACTGGCATGCATAGTTTTCCAACTTCCCTCTGTGATTCTGATGTGTTCGCTTGGCTCTCCCCCATGATGGACCACTGCACTATTTAGCACTGCCTGTGGGCTCAGCCAAGAAAACAAAGAACTGGTGTAAGGCACGGGCTTTGCCTCTGCATCACTTACTGTCTCAGTGGGGAGACAAAACATATACTGGAAACCATCAGAATATTAAGTACTAAATTTTCTGGGAAATTATACACATGGAAGAACATTAAGATAAACGCTGTAGGAGACAGTGGGAAACAAAGAACAACTTGGTCATGTGTGAAGGATTCCTTGTGATTAGACCTGATTTTTATAGAGGACAGTAAATTAAAGGGAGTTTGGCTTAGTATTTAGAAGTGGGTTGAAGTAGGCAGGCACTTGCACTGGGCTTCTGGGTTGTATTTCAGTTAAGTACCTACAAGTGAAAAAAAATGAACCATATGGATAGAGAAAGCAAAAATAGTGAAGGGCTTCTCATTATAATCAACTATTCAAACTTAAGTAGCTCTGAGATGATTCTCCAAATTAAAATACATGACTCAGTCCACCTATCCTTTATGAGTATACATGCAAGTATGTATGCTTGTGTGTGTGTGTGCTTGTGTGTGCATATGTGTTTGCATGTATGTGTGGGCTTTGTGCATTTATATGTTGTGTATGTGTGCAAGTGTGTGTGTGTATTTATACAGTGTGTGTGTTCAGCTTTGTGAAAGATGTAGTAGCACCAGACTCATCGCCAGGAAGCCACTCAGGGATTCTGTCCTGAACAGACATGGCAGATGGTAGAGTGGCTCCCTCACAGGTGCCTTGTATGATTTCAATAAAAACATGTGAACTATCTGCACTTCGCACAAATGTAGAACCATATTTGTGCTACAGTTTTGTCTTAGTCTCATTGCTGGTTCTGTATTTTCATTGTTAAAAAATTTCTACATATGCACTGAATTCACATCATTTTTTTTCTCCCTTCTTCCCTCCATGCCTCCTTGTTCTCTCTCAAATTCACAGCCTCTTGAAATACAGATATGATAGATAGATAAATAGATAGATGATAGATATACATGTATATTTATATATGAATATGTGAAGAGAAACTATGAATCCATGTAGTGTTGCTCACACATATATTTTTTCAGGGCTGCCCATTTTTACGCTGCCTTCAAAAGTATATGACTTTATTAAAATTCGTAACTGGACAAGACCAGGGAAAAGGCATTAATTTCTAGAATCTCCTACTTGATTCTCGGTGAGCTACTGAGCAGCAACAGCAGAGACACCAGGCCCTAGACACTGCAGTGGCGCTAACAGGATGCTGAGTTAGGTTAGATGATTTGAGCCATCTTTGGAACATTCTAAGTAATTCAGTTTATCATGCCACTTCTGATGATGATGACACAGTGAGGAAACCCCCCCTCCCCCATGGATGGGGAAGCTATGTTGGAATGCCAGTTTTTAATTGAGACTGCTGATGTTTGCTGGCTTTATTTTCCCTTCTTCTACTGGACTCCTGAAGCTCGACCTGGCACTTGGCTGTGGATCTCTGCATCTGCTTCCATCAGTTACTGGATGGAGGCTCTATGATGACAGTTAGGGTATTCACCAATCTGATTATTGGGGTAGGCCAGTTCAGACACTCTCTCCACTATTGCTAGGAGTCTTAGCTGAGGTCGTCCTTGTGGATTCTTGGGAATTTCCCTAGCACGAGCTTTCTCCTTACCCCTATAATGTCTCCCTCTATCAAGATATCTTTCATGGCTCTCCCACTCCATCCCTCCCCCAGCTTGACCACCCTGTTCCCTCATGCTCTCATGCCCCATCCCCTCCTCTCTATTGCCCCCCCTCATGCCCAGTTTACTTATGGGGATCTCCTCTGTTTCCTCTTCCCAAGGTGATCCACGTTTCTCTCTTGGGGTCCTCCTTGTTTCCTAGCTTCTCTGGAGCTGTGGGTTGTAGTCTGATTATTATTTGCTTTACATCTATTATCCACTTATGAGTGAGTACATACCATGTTTGTCTTTCTGAGTCTGGGTTACTTCATTCAGGATGATACTTTCTAGTTCCATTCATCTGCCTGCAAATTTCATGATGTCATTGTTTTTTACAGTATTATTACTCCACTGCGTATATGTACCACATTTTTTTATCCATTCTTCAGTTGAGGGGCATCTAGGTTGTTTCTAGGTTCTAGCTATTATGAATAATGCTGATATGAACATAGTTAAGCAAGTGTCATTATGGTATGATTGAGCATCCCTTGGGTATATACGCAAGAGTGGTATCATTGAGTCTTGAGGTAGATTGATTCCCAATTTTCTGAGAAGTCACCATACTGATTTCCAAAGTGGCTGTATAAGTTTTCACTCCCACCAACAGTGGAAGAGTGTTCCCCTTACTCCACATCCTTTGCAACATAAGCTATCATCAGTGTTTTTCATCTTAGCCATTCTGACAGGTATAAGGTGGTATCTCAGAGTTGTTTTGATGTGCATTTCCCTGATGACTAAGGATGTTGAGCAACTCCTTAAATGTCTTTCAGCCAGTTGAGATTCTTCTGTTGAGAATTCTCTGATTAGATCTGTAGCCCATTTTTTAATTGGATTATTTGATATTTTGATGTCTAGTTTCTTGAGTTCCTTATATATTTTTGGAGATCAGCTCTCTGTCAGATGTGGGGTTGGTGAAGATCTTTTCGAATTCTGTAGGCTGTCCTTTTGTCTTATTTACAGTGTCCTTTGCCTTACAGAAGCTTCTCAGTCTCAGGAGGTCCCATGTGTTAGTTGTTGCTCTCAGTGTCTGTTACATACTTATTTTAACCCATATAAACTTTACCCACTAATGTCAGAGACATGTCCAACCAGTGTGAAAGGCTCTACCTATCAAAGGAAGCAAAGGTGAAATTCACACACATTGATAAAGGAACATGGCAGATGAATGACTGAGGCCAACGTAAGTATGGGTGAGATGGGTAGCACGGGTCCGGGAATCAGAATCCCAACAGTCTTCTAAAAAGCAAGGCTAGTCTCTTCCCATGGGAAAACTGAAGAAAAAAAAAACCACACACACACACACACACACACACAAATAAATAAATAAATAAATAAATAAATAAATAAATAAATAAATAAAAATAAAAAAAAACTATTTCCTACCAGCTATTAAGTGCTTTTAGGGCAAATTCTTATTTCCTAAATGACAGACGAGCCAAAAAGGAATTGAGAACCAAAATAGGAACTTTTAATTATGTGTGTGTGTGTGTGTGTGTGTGTGTGTGTGTGTGTGTGTGTGTGTGTGTGTATGGGTCCTACAGCATGTTCTTAAAGGGAAACTTGTGGAGGTTGGTTCTCTCCTACTACATGAGTCCTGGAGGTTGAACTTGGGTTGTCAGTCTTGGCAATAATCACCTTTACCTGCTGAACCATCTCACCAGCCCAGAAATAGGAACTTGGAGGCTGGATATATAGCTCTTAAGAAACCAGTAGACAGTCAGTGTATTCAGGGAACTATCAAGCAGCCTGCTGCACCCTCAAGAAGACATGAGTCTTCTAGTCCAAGGTGGTCAAGGGCAGGAAACAGATTGGACTCAGGAGCCACAGCTATGCATCTTTTTTATTATAAATTGTTTAGGATCTCCTCAAATACATTTTCCGAAAGATCCCACAGGGGCTATGCAGGTTAAACTAACCAGCTACCTCCAGCTAAAAGTTGCCCCCTATTATGCATGACAGTTAAATCTTATTGTCGGCTTCACAGGATGTAAAGTGACCTACAGGACAAAACTCTGGGTCTGTCTATGAAGTGTAAGAAAGATGGGAAGACCCACCCTGGAGCTGTACAGTAAGATCTCATGAGCTGGGGACTCTGACCAAATAAAAAACAGTCAGGGCAGAGCACCAATATTTATCTTTTTCTGTTTTCTGAACACAGACCCAATAAGACCATCTCCCTTACTCTCCTACACCATGCCTTCCTTGCTGTAAGGGACAATACCCTCAACCTGTGAGGCAAGTATGTGCCCTCCCCACCCCCACACCCCTTAAGCTGTTCCAACCTCCCCGGCATTTTTTTCAGCAGTAGGAAAAGTAACTAACATACTATAACAAGTTGAGTTGTGAGGTGCCAGGTTCCTTAGTGTCAGCAAGATTGTCCTAATTAATTACCTCTGTGACTCTCAGTGTCTGTCTCTAAGGAAATACTCAGCCAGGTGAAGACTGAGAACTGAAAAAAAAAAAAAAACTAATTTCTCAGTCCATAATTAAGCACACTTACTGCTCTTCCAGAGGACAGGGACTCAGTTCTCAGCATCCATATGGTGGGCCACAGCAGGTACTGTAACTCCAGATCCGGGGAACCAGACACCCTCTTTTGGCCTCTGCAGGCACCAGGCATGCAAGAGATGCACAAATATACACGCAGGTAAAATTGTGAAATAAAAATATTTAAATTTAAAAAAGTCCTATCATTTTCCTGCTTAATTGCTAGACTATATTGTTGGAGTTACAAAGCTGATGATATGCTACTGAGCACAGGACTCATATGTAAGTGGTTAATATGGATTTGTAACATCAGTTTTAAAAGGGAGAGTTTAAGATTAAAATCTTCATCTTATCAAATTTATTTTGTCATGTTTGGTTGTTATCTCTTAAAATCCTGTTCTTTTCTAATGAGAGACAGAAAGAGAATTGATCCAGAAGGGAGAGAAGGTGAAAAGGAACTGGGAGGAGCGGGAGGAGAAGCTATAATGAGGGTATATTATATGGAGCAAAGAATCTATTTTCAATAAAAGAAAAACAAAACAAAATAAAATAAATACTTAAAAATACTTGGGCTAGATATCTGCTAGTCATAGAAAATATGTACAGAAGAGAATTGTGTCCCTCAAGCAAATTATGTTCTGAGAAGAGATCATGCTATACATGCTATACACTCCAGTGTGGCCTTGAACCCATAATCCTCCTGCCTCAGCATCCTGAGTGCTAAAATTATAGGTGTGTACCACCACACCTGCCTCTTAAACAAGTTTTATGGATTTTTATGGCTTTATGGCGTGATATTTTTACAGTATTAATATTCTAATTAGCAGGCAAATAGGATTCATTATGACGTGTGTGTGTGTGTGTGTGTGTGTGTGTGTGTGTGTGTGTGTGTATAATATATATGATACTTTGTTCTCATTCACCTTAGCCGCCTGCCTCCAACCCTGCTCCCCCTTTCCTGTCTAGATTTCTAAAACAGTCCTATAGTTCTTTCTTTTGCTTTCTCGTCACATATATTCCATTGTCCTCTGTTTCTTTTCTATGCTCCCACCTCACTTCCTGCTTTCACTTTGTCCCTCTCTCTGTATTAACTTAACCCTGGATTCCTCATAATAAAAAGCATACAGTATTTGTCTTGAGTCTGGCTAATTTTACTTAACAAAATGACTCCACTTGCCTTCATTTTTATGCAAATGTCACAATATTATTTCTCTTGACATCTGAATTAAATCCCATTGCATATCTGTACCATATCATCATTATCCATTTGTCCACTGATGGACACTGAGGCTATCCACAACTTAGCAATAGTAAATAGTCCCCCAATTAACACAGATGAGGAGGCGTCTCTGTAGCATGCTAAGAGTCTGTTGGATCATGTGGTAATTTTATGGTTGGTTTTTTTAATGCTGTTTTCCTTAAATTTGCTGATTTATGTGATGGGAGGGGGAAGCATGTCCATACACCATGCAGGTGTGTGGTCACCCAAGCACAGCTTGTGCAAGAGTTGGTTCATCCCTTCCAGAATATGGGTTCTGGATATTGAATTCAGCTCCTCTGCCTTGACAACAAACACCTTTACCTGCTGTACCTTCATGTAAAGCCTACTGTTGGTTAGTTTTTGTGAGAGCCTCCAAAATGGCTGCACGAGTTTATATTCCCACCTGAAATGTATAAGGGTTTCTATTTCCTCAACCTCATGCCAACCTTTATTGTTTACTTCCTTAATGATAGCTGTTCTGATAAATGGAATCTCAGTGCAGCTTTGGATTTCATTTTATTTCATCTCTATAAAGGGGGAAAATATTTGCTAGCTATACACCTGCTATAGGATTAATGTTTCTAATCTATGAAAAAAACTCAAGATGCAAGTGAGTCAGTCAGTAACAACAGTTCACATCTATCACCCCAGTACTTGAGAAGATGAAGTAGGAGAATCAACATTAGTTTGAGCCATGATAGGGCCAGTCTGAACTACCCTGTGAGTTCCAGGCCAATTTGAGACACAGTGTGAAACCTTGTCTCAATAACAACAACAACAATAATAATAATAGCCACTGAAGATCAAATATTCCAACTAGAAAATGTACTTTAATATTTTATTTTAGTGTTGCAAGGTGAGAAGGGGTGTGCATGTGTGTGTTCATGTAAGTGTGTGTGCAAGTGTGTGCAAGTGGGTAGGCATGTATATATTCAGGCATGTAGAGTGTAGAGGCAAGGAATGGACATCAGGCATCTTTTATCCCTCTGCACCTTATTTTTTTGAGCTAGGGTCTCTCATTAAGCCTGAAGGTCACTCATTTGGCTAAGCCGTGAGACCAGTGAACTCCAACAATCCGTCTGTCTCTACCTCTCCAGCACTGTGACTTAAGATGCATGCTGTCATGCCATCTACTATGTGAGTGATAGGAATCCAAACTTGGGTCCTTATGCTTGCGTAATAGACACTTTCCCAAGCGACCCACCTCTTTGCCCTTCTGGACTAGGAACAACACATACTCTCTGTTTAAATGACTCCAAAAGATAGCAACATAAACAGAAAAATATCAAGTTCTCTACAATCCTCATCAGAGAGGAGTGACATGAACTTGCTTTTGTTAATATGTATTTGCACACATATATTTTATATCTATATCATACATACAATATTATGCTCAGGCTACATCTACAACCACAAACCTGACTTTCTTAATATAAGGTATTATGGGCATATTTTCATGTAAGCACACAAATAATTAAATTACTTTCGACAGTTTCATAGAATTTCATCATGTTGATAAAACACTATTTTCGTGAGTACAAACACCGCTACAGATGAAAGGCTCTTGCATAAGACTTTGAAACATATGCAACGATTTCTCTGAGGTTTGTTTCTGGAAATAGACTTGCTGGATGAAAGTTATGCATGTTTTAATTGTTAGTATGCATTGCAAAATTGCCGTCACAAGACTGTACACTGTGTCCTTTCACAATGGAAGTTGAAATGCCTCTTTGATCACAACATCAACAGGATTGTCTCTATCAATATAGTATGGGGAAGGTTATGATCACTGTGGCTGTAAGGTGGTTCTTTGATTTGTTTCGTGTATTTATTGGCTTTTTTGTAGCAGGGTAAATTGCCTTTCCATGTATTTGGCTTGTTTTCTCTCAAATTGTTCTTTGCCCTGTCATTGATTTGTAGTAATCCTTTTCATAGTAAAGACATTAACATGTCTGCCCCATGTGTGGTAATACAAGCATTATTAGTGAACAGAAAAACACTGAGTGTCACAGTTTGCCCAATGAACATTCTTGACTGTGCAGTCAGATTTGTATCCTTGTCCTCTGTGGAGTCCTGCTTCATGCCCAGCAACGAAAAGCTTTTGTCTACCGAGAAGATTGAATTAAAATGTTCTTCTTATAATAATAGTTTTCAATTAATATTTAATCCATTTGAGCTTTATTAATGTGTGAAATGGATTTCTTGCTAATTCAAGACAATTCTTATTCAATATATTTAACTAAATAATCAACATTTTCTCCATTGATTAGAGGTGATTACCTCTATCATACATAATACTCTACCATAAATTAGACTCTGCTCATTTTTTCTTATCAATGTATCTACCTATTGGTATGTCCAAATACAATGACCATTACACTTTCTTCATAGAAAACTTTAATCCACAGTAGTACATATCTCCTCTCTTCTCCCCCATATATACTGTCCATTATCATTCACATTCTTCTTCGGGAATAAATAATATATTTGCCAATTTTTTTAAAGACAGGTTCTTACTCTGTAACCCAGGCTATCTTGGAACTCACTATGTAGCCCAGGCTGGCTTCAAATGTACAACACCCCTCCGCCCTCAGCATACCTGAGCACTGGGCTTATCTACATAAGCCACAAGATTGAGCAGATCAATATTTCTTAAACTGAACATTTCTATTGAATTAACATCAAATTTACAGACTGTTTTGGCCATAATTGACATCTTTCTTACATCTTCCACTGCAGAAGACACAGAAATCAAAATCAACCCCCAGCGTTGCTTTACACAGCTCTGAACGTGTTCTTCATTTTTAAGCTAATTACAATAAAGCCTAATTATTACCATTAAATTATTATATCCATTTGACACCAAAGACTGAGTGTTAATTATAAAACAAATTAATTCCACATTGACATTTGTTTCAGGTTATTTGATGACAGCTTTGTTAAAATGTGACATCTGATGGAAGACAGGTTCACCTAATAATTAAAATATTTGTGACTCTCCACTAATGGATAAAATTCTTCCCCATCAGTGCGGGACTATGTTGGGACTCATACTTCCGGGCAGAGGCATTCATAACATGAGTGATGAGAGATAAATAGTGCTTGCACAAATTCATAGTGGGTACAGTGTTGAGTAAAATCTGACTAGCTTGCTTGGTCTTTCTAGAAAAACGGGGCTTTGAGGAATGCTGCTAATATCTAAAGCAGGTTAGTGTGACCCAAAGTTGAGTCCACTCTCTAAAGTCCTATTACCCATCTTCCTGAATAATACGAACTGATTGGTCAAGATGGGAGAAACATTTCTAAAATACAGATGGAATGAAAGTGATTCCTACTCTAGGAAAATTGACTACATAAAGGCCTGTGCCTGAAACAGCAAAAATTCATATTTGGTAAGCTAGACTTATGTGTTAGAATGTGACATCCTCAATTTAAGATTACCCTTAAGTACCTAACACTCCCCTCATTACTCCTATAGCCTACAGCTAAGGGTATATGGCCAAGTGCCAAAGCCATGGTATAGCTAGCTTCCAAGCTCTGTGGGGCTTTAAGATAGAAAGGGCCAGGGGGTAAAGAGGCTTCAGAAAGATTCTTCAAGTATGGGCATAGGCACACAAAATTATAGAAGTAAAAATAAATTAGGAAAAATATGGGATCAATGAGTTCTGCTGAGATCTCAATCTAATCTAACCACAACCAAACACTCAAGTAGGAAATAATATTCTCTCAAGCAAAGAAATAATAGGACTCCTGAGTAGAATTCCTTGACACTAGAAAGAATGCAAATAGAATTAAGGCACAGTTGTTGGACAACACCAAACACAGATCCTGCCATTCATTTATTCAAGAAATAGAATAAATAGTTATTTATTCAAGAAATGAGAATTTGGCCGGGCGGTGGTGGCACACACCTTTAATCCCAGCACTCGGGAGGCAGAGGCAGGCGGATCTCTGTGAGTTCGAGGCCAGCCTGGACTACCAAGTGAGTTCCAGGAAAGGCGCAAAGCTACACAGAGAAACCCTGTCTCAAAAAACAAAAAAAAAAAAAAAAGAAATGAGAATTTGTCTACAGAACTGTTATGACAGGAGGAAAGAGTCGGGGTAATAGCATAGAGACAAACATGCATTAGTAGGCTAAATCATGTTAAAAGCTATGATGGTAGCTGACAAGGTGGCTCAGTGGTTAAGGTTGCTTGTCACCAAGCCTGATGACCTAGTTTGATCCCCAGCATCTACATGACAGAAGGCAAGAATCAACTCCAACAGGCTGTCCTCTGATCTTCACACAGAAGCCATGCATGCCACATTCTCTACACACAAACAAATATATATATTTTAGTGCTTAAAAGTTATGGCAGGAAATCAGGTTGGCTAAAGAGTTAAAGAAAACCGATAATGGTTACAAGCTCAGATTCTTTGGGAGGATGACTATCCTGAGGAAGAGCATTCCAGGCAAAGGGATCCATAATGGTAAAAGTCCCCAAGCCAGAGCATCGACAGGATCCACTGTAGCTGCTCCATGCCAGAACTGACTAACTTGAAACACTAGGAAATGAAACTAGGGAGGCGGTGCTCATCGGATTGCATACATCTATCTGGAAGGTTTAGTAAGAGTTTAAATTTGTTCTAAACATGATCAGAATCCCCTGCAGGCTTTCAGGAAAGAGTAAGATGATCTTATTATGCTTCTGTAAAAACAATTACTCCACACTGTTGGTATATTGCGAATAATTAGAAGGGAGCCAAGGTGGATGAAAGGAGGCCAGTTATGAAGTTCAATCAATCAAAAATGTGGTTTAGGGTTAGGCAGTAGGCATGAAAAGTGGTAAGAGGGAGAATTTGTGACCTATCTTTAAATTATAAACAACTGGAATTGTTGATGGATGGAACATACCTAAGGTATGGGTTAAGCAACTGGAGAAATAACCCTAATCTCTTATGTCTTCTTTTATCTTCCTATGTCTCTGGGAATTTTCCAATCTAACCTCATTTTTCTTTCCAAGTCCCTTACTCTAGACCAGTGGTTCTCAACCTTCCTAGAGCTCAACCCTTTAGCATAGTTCCTCATGTTGTGCTGACCCCCAACCATAAAATTATTTCCTTGCTACTTCATAACTGCAATTTTCCTACTGTTATGAATCATAATATAAATATCTGTGTTTTCTGGTGGTCTTAGGCAACCCTTGTGATAGGGTTGTTCAACCTCCAAAGGAGTCGTGACCCACAACTTGAGATCTACTGTTCTAGATCCTCTGGAACTCACCATCATCAGCAAAACCCCTGTTGCCTTCAGTCTTTTCCCTGAATATTACCCATGCCTTCTTGCTCTAAGCAATTGGTCTCACCTCTGAAAGACACTGTTCCTCTATAATCTGTCACATGATGTGTTTACTTCTCCACATCCTTCATACTTCTGGGCCTGAAAGAATCCCCCCATGATCCTGATTACTACGTCTCACTGATTTAAACATGAGAAACTCAGAAACTGAGCCTCCCAAAGAGCAATGGCAGTTCAATACTTATCTGCAAAATTCTCCTGAGAATGGTAGCTATTTTTATATCCTAAGTAATAGTGGATTTGAAAATTATTCAAAGATCTTAGAAATACATCACCAGGCTTGACTTTACTTGTATTTAGCATTTTTTTTAAATTATGTGTGTGCCTATGTCTTTGTGTGTGCACGTGAGAGCAGGTGTCCTCAGAGGTCAGAAGAACACATTGGATCCCCGGATGCCAAAGTTACAGGTGGTTGTGAGCCACCAAATCTGGGAGCTGGGGACCAAACTTGGGTCATCTTTAAGAGCAGATTCTTAAGCACTGAGCCATCTCTCCAGCACTCATAGACTTGAGTTTTCGTTCTCTTTTATAAATGGGCCATTTTCAAATAAGCAAAATGAAATAGTGATACATACACAGTGACAGTTCTCCAAGATTACAAAACTGCATCCATAAAACCTGATCTGAGACTTAGTCATTCACCTGTTAGGAAATGTCATCATAGAAGATGTGGAGGGTAAGAGCCTAATCCCAACTTTTTTTCTCACTACAGTACCTTAACAGTGGCCAATCAGTTGTCTATGAAAAGCACTCACATGCATACACAGTTGTGACTCCTTGCAGGGGGTTTTCCTCAAGGTGTCTTTTTACTATGACATTCTTCACAGCCAAGAAGATTCTAGGCTGAGAAAACATGGAAGAAGTGGGTTCATCCCAACATGGCTCGCCCTCCAGAGAGCACCCCACTGCATATACATGGTCTGGTTATGTCAGCCATGGGCAGAGTTAAAACTGGAGCCTCCACCTTCTTGCTACATGTACCCATGGGAATCCCAACTCTGATGACACATCTTAACTAAAGGACAATCAGTATTTGTTAGGTATTGCCACAGTAACCATTATGCAATGGTTACTAGCTGCCTTTATAGGATAGCTGTTTATATGACTGGCTCATTAAGCTGTGATGTCCTTGACAGAACCGGGGATCCAAGCAGACTTGTCTACAACACATAAAGAGAACGTACAGTTGGTTGTGTGGAAATCCTTAGCGCTATGCACCTACCCAAGACTGCGTTTTCAGTTATTCTCAAACACACTCTCCTGCACTCAGGAACCACTTTTCTAAGTATTTTTTACAGTGTCCTCACACGTTCTTCTTTTACAAAGTCTGCCTTTCCATTCAAATATAGTTTATACTTACTATGAAGCTTAAAAAGAAGCTTTATTTAGGAGATGTGGATAAGAGAAAAAAAATCAGAGTTTTCTTGCCTTTCTAGCCAGGTTCTAAAGTTTAGTGTCTACAGGACAAATAGATGACAAGCTTGGGCAGAAGTAGATTTAATTTTAAGTCCTGAATCGACAAAGCCAACATGCTAGAAACTCAAGTGCAATTCTAACTTTTGAGGCAGAAGATCTTCCCGAGGAAACATGAAATTTATCTTTTAAGGTGTTAACCTGAATAACTGTAACCCCCCACATAATCTTTAATGCCAAATGATTCAGTGTTAATCACACCTGCAAAATATGTTCAATGTCTAACATAGTATGTGATCAAAAGATGGGCTCTATAATCTAGGAAAGTGGACACAGAACATTACCCAGTACATCTTTGTACATAACTAGCACTATTACTATAATCAAAAAGAGCACTAGAAAAAAATGCATCAAATAGCTGTTTCCTATTATAGGTGTGAGTGGAAATTGCTAAGGTGATCCTTAGATTTGCAAGAGACTTACAATAGCTAGGTCCCACATAAATTAAAAAAACAAAGTTGGAAGACTGATATTACCTTAAACCAAGTCTCAGATCCACAGTCGTCAGGTTGGAGTAGAAGAGGCATAACCATAAACATGCAGGTATACTGAATGGGACAGAGTTCAGAATATGTTTATGCATGTATGCATAACTGGCTTGTCACAAAAGCAGCAAGGCATGTCGATCTGAAAGGACAATCTTTTCATGAGCTGGCGCCTGGCCAAATAGATATTCATTTGGAGAAACTCACGCTTTGGCCCTCACTTCACCTCATCTATAATAAATAACTAAGGATGGATGTTGACTGAAAGGTAAAAGCTAAAACTTTCAAGCTTACATGGGAAATACAGAGAAAAGCGTTCATACTGCTGCAGTAGCCAAAGATTTCAAAACTAGCCTGCCAGAGTTCTAAACCACAACATGAAGAGCAAGAGATAAATCAACAACTGTTTATTATCTGGTCTTTGGAAAAACATCATCAAGAAAGCAAAGTGACAAAATATTGCAATAAAACAGTCTAATAAAGATTGGCATCTGGTAGTGTCTAGGATGTATTTTTTAAAAACTAATCCAAGAAAAAGACAAATAACTCAAAGATTAAAAATAGACATTGGAAGTGACACCTAACAAAGATAGATAGATAGATAGATAGATAGATAGATAGATAGATAGATAGA
>CABHPQ010170750.1:0-49852 GCA_902168405.1 Peromyscus aztecus
TGGGTAGGTGCTGGTCAAATATAGGTCCAGGAGATGGAGTGAGTTAAAGAAGAGACTTAATACCATATGAATTACTTTAAATTTTATAGTTTTTCCTTTCACCCTGCCCATTTTCATATTTGCATGATATTAAACTAAGCAATTAAAAGTTTCTTCGACATTTGGTAAGTGGGGTGGGGGCACAGCTATTTCTGTTTTTCCTAATTTTTCTTTAACTCTTCTGGGAGAGCGGGGGCTGAGAAGAAAAGGCCAGGAGTTTCTCGTAGTTTGTATTTATTTATTTATTATTGCTCCCCAGTGCTGCATTTAGTAACCACCACCTGCTGAGTAACTCCTAAAGCAACAACCATGCTACACCCCCACCCCCAGCTTCCAGCAGGAACTCAAGAAGAGACTCATTCCAGAAGAAGAAAAAAAGTGTGTCGTGTTCTTCCCCTTAAGGCTTCACCATGACTCTGTGGCTGTTTGCTTGGTAATGAGTGAGCTGAGCCTCTGTCCTTATTAGTCCTGTTATAGACCCAGCAAGAATACAAATATAAAGTGTCATCCAAAACACGCTGTTCCTTTGTGCTTGGGATGGGCTGATGTCTTTCTTTCTCAGTAGTATGCGTTCATCCTTTGCTCAGCAGTAAGGTGTTATTTTAGGAAAAGTAAATTGATCAGGCACAGTGAGTCCCTTTGTAAAGTTTCACTCTGGTAGCTAATTCAGTAGTTGAGAAGACCCACTCTGCCCTCCCATCCTCTTCTACTTCTCCTTATGACTTGTCTTTTGGATTTAGAGGATTTTCAGGGAGTAGTTTTTAATCTGTATTAATTTGCTTGAAATTAACAGGGAGGAGATTGATCAAGATAGACAAGAGAGGTGGATGGAGTGTGAATACACAGAAGGTAGAAGTATCACAGACAGCATTGTTATCCCAAAGCTGGGCAACTCTTAAGAGTCAGTTTCTATTAGAAACTTACAAAAATTAAACAAAATACACTGGGGGTTCTAGATGAGTTGTGTTTAAGTGAGTTTCCTAATGTCTGCCAACCTAAGGATTAGAATCCAGATATTTTCATTTCTAAGGTAGGATGAGACTGTGTCTTCTCGGCATACTATATGAAACCACTCGAAATCCTACACAATAGACTCCATTCTTTATTAAGTCAGTATATGATTTAGACATACAGAAAATTGAGGGCTAGGAGAATGGCTGAGTAGGTAAAGTGGTTGTTGTACAATAGGACGTCCTGACTTTGTGTAGCTGAAGTTTTCCTGGTTCTGTTCAGCTCCTGCGGCCCTGTGGCCGGCCACTTGGAGTCTGAGTGGCTGTCAGCCTGGTCGGGACTGGAGATAACTCCAGCTACAACTTTGATCTCTAATACCTACATAAAAAGCCAGATGTGGCACTGCATACCTGCAATCCAGGTGTTGAGGAGAGGGACACAGGAGGATCCTTGGGGTTTTCTGGTGGCCAGACAGTCCAGCCTAACCCACCAGCTCCAGGTTCAGTGAGCAATCATGTCTCAATAACTAAATGGAGAACAAGGAAAACAGGGCACGTCGACCTCTAAACTCTACATACATGCACATACAAACCTGTATACCTGCAGCCCCTACATACACAAAACAGACAAAATATTTTCTTCTTGCAGACCTTTCCTTCTGAATTTTTCTGGTTCTAAGCTGTCTGTACACATGCTTGTCTCCTTGTTTCTTTTGCTCTTATAGCTTAAGGCAAAGCATCACACTCATCACTGTCACAAATGGTGTTGATTGTATCAAAGACCTTTTCCGGAATATTGTTCCAAACATGTCCACTTTCAGGGGATCAAAAACTCAGAGAGCCTTAGATATATTTTCCTTGCTTTCTGTTCCCAGGTTGGGCAATGCATTTTTAAATTATAATTGATTTTGTCAGGATCACGGGTTTGAGAGTAAATGCCTGAAATGTGGGAAAATGAATGTCTTCTGAATTCATCAAATAGTATCAGGATGGGCATGAATGATCTGAGGGCTCACTCTGACCTATAAAAGGGAAGAAAGAAATGTCTGGGATAAACGCAAATTTGGCTTCACTTATAACAGGAAACTCAGAACAGACCTGATTATTTATAACTCCTAGGACTCCAACAATTATACGAACAGATGCACATTATCTGAGTATGGAATGTGTTGCGGTTCAGCCACTAATTTAATGAAATCCCAATGTTGCATTTCCTATTTTCAGATCATGAAGACAGACTTTTTATAATCTCTACAGTGAAAATTGCTCAAGCATGATGCAATAAATATCAATATCTGCTGCCAATCTTCTGGACACTATTTCATTTTAATATACAAATTAAAATGATCTATATGAGTGCTTAGTTAATCAGTATTCTATAAGATAGCATAAGAAATTTATAGGTAATTATCAAGTAACTAATATATGAGACTATTAGTTGTTTTTTGTTATTATTATTATTATTATGGTTACTTTGTTACTTTGGGTTTTCAAGACAGGGTTTCTTAGTGTAACAGCTCTGGCTGTCCTGTAATTCACTCTGTAGATCAGGCTGGCCTCGAACTCACAGAGTTCCTTTGTCTCCAGAGTAGTGGGATTAAAAGCATGTACCACCACTTCCTGGTGCTTGAGACTTTCATTTGTATGTTGCCTCTTTCATTACAAAGGAAGCATTTTGACACATATTGTGTAGAATCCATAGGGAGCACAGTTACAGGACAGTAAAAGGAGAGAATCTGCTTTGAGGACACACCCACCATGGCCTATGGACCTTTCATTAAAGGTTCCACTTCTCCAAAGTACCACACTAGAACCAAGCTTTTGTTACATGAGACTTTGGGGAACATTCCAGATCCAGATTATTGAATCATCTTTTTTGTCTAAACAGAATTACATGATGCCAGTTTTCTTTTAAATCCAAGTCAATCTCCTAATAATAACCCTGATAAATCTAACCAAAAGGAAAATAATAATAATAATAATAATAATAATAATAATAAAGACATGGAGATATATGACTTATCCACATGGCCAAAGTTGGACATTTCTAAATTGACATTCGAGCAAAGGGAAAGAGAAGTTAAGAGCTAAGCATTACTTGAAAAGCATGATAGAATCTGCATATATTAATTGCACATAGGCTGTACCTCCAGAGAAGTGATTCTGGATCAGAGACTAACTGGTCAGATAACTTGAATTCACATCTTGGATCTACAACCTGATAGGTAAATGAGTACAGCTAGGTCACAATCTAGCTTCCTTCTTCCTGATTGAAAAATATAGACAATAATACCTGGATTATAACCATTATGTCAATACTGATCATCATTTGTATTTACTTTTACTTCAATTCATTTTGAGACTGGGACTCACCATGTAGCTGACTGACTGAACTGTTAATCCTTTTGCCCCAGTCTCCTGAGAACTAGTGCTACAGATTTGTGGTTGGTATTGGTTTTCGCTATGGTATGAATTGAACAGTGTCTTTGCTCTTATCTGCCTCTGATATAACTTTTCATTTCTCTAGGATCATCCAGAGATAGTTCCTGTGGTAAGCTCACTCAAACTTTGTTAGAAAATACCTCAGGTTTACCTCTCTTCTCAAAATATATAAATCTAGAATGAAAAATATTTTATTTTTGTTACACAATACTCCAATATTAATTATTTTCTGGACTTTACTGAAAAGTAATACATTAATTTAAAAGTCTTGCATATTCATTTTTGATATTATTTCATTTGCCTATGATGAGTTAAAGTATTGTTTTGGTTTGTTTGTTTTACCTTGCCTATGGATCTTTTAATAAAACAGCTCATATTACTTGACTATGAAAAATCCCCAACCATTACCTTTTTAAATATTGCCCTCCCTATTTTTTTCTGTTCTCTTTAGAGGTTGTCTTAATAGCTGCATGGTGAACTTTTCTTTGCTCTTTCGTGAATTTAACTTCTTATATTTTCTGGAAATCCTTTTCCTTGGGTGCTGCAGTTGGAGAAGTTTCCCTAGTTTTGTTTTCTAGTTCATTAATTCTCTCTTTATACATACATACATATATATGTATATATACATATATGTATATATATATATTTCCTCTTTATACATACATATATATGTATATGTGTGTATATATATGCTCTCTCTCTCTCTCTCTCTCTCTATATATATATATATATATATATATATATATATATATCCCAACAATGTAGTAGGATGGTTTCTCTGGTTCCACCAGGCCCCTGCAGTCCCATGGCCTGCTTATAAAATAATCACTAAGAAGCTTATATTAATTATAACTGCTTGGCCATTAGCTCAGGCTTATTAATGACTAACGCTTACACTTAAATTAACCTATAATTCTTATCTATGTTTAGCCATGTGGCTTGGCACCTTTTCTGAGTTCTGCCTTGACATCTTGCTTCCTCTGTGTTTGCTGGTTACTCCTGACTCATCCCTTCCTCTTCCTAGAATTCTCCTCATCTGCTTGCCCCACCTATACTTCCTGCCTGGCTACTGGCCAATCAGCATTTTATTTATCAACCAATGAGAGCAACACATATTCACAGCTTACAGAATGACATCCCACAGCACAATAACTACATTTTTCTTTGTTAACTATGTTACATTTTCAAAAGTTTGGTTCTTTTTGAAGTCTGCCATTTATGACCTATTTTTCTCTAGTACTATAATTTCTTCATTTAATCATTTCAACCATATTTATTTAACTAATTTATCTTATAATGATAGATAATGTAACATTTTTGGATTTCTTATTCTCCTAGGACAGATTATTATTAATACTGTATTATTTTTTATATTATATATAATTATATGTAATAATAATACTGTATTATTTTTATATACTTATTTTATATTGACTTATGTTGCCATGAGATTTATAAATGCCTCATTTCAGAAGAATATCTAAGACCACCCAGCTCATTCTGACGAAGATATGTTATTCTGGTAGTTTGAATGTAATTGGCCCCCATAAGCTCAGAGGGAATGGCACAATTGCGAGGTGTTGCTTTGTTGGAGTAGATATGGTCTCATTGGAGGAAGTGTGTCGTTGTGGAGGAGGGCTTTCAGGTCTCATATATACTCAAGCCATGCCCAGTATTTCAGGCTATTTCCTGTTGCCTGTGGATCAACATGTAGCAGCTCCTTCTCCAGTACTATGTCTGCCTGCATGCCGCCATGCTCCCTGCTATGATAATAATGGACCGAACCTCTGAAAATGTAAGCTACCATCTCAAAGAAGTATTTTTCTTTATAAGAGTTGCTTTCGTTATGGTGTCTCTTCACAGCGATAGAAACTCTCACTAAGACAGAAGGAGCTACATCTTGAACCTGCAGGCAACAGGAAGTAAACTGAGACACTGGGCATTATCTTGAGCATAGGAGACCTCAAAACCCACCCCCACAGTGACATACTTCCTCCAACAAGGCCACACCTCCTAATAGTGCCACTACCTATGAGTTTATGAGGGCCAGTTATATCCAAACTACCAGTTACATAGCATTAAACCAGTCGCTCTATCTCTACATCTCAGGTTCTCTAACTTACATATCCCCTAAATACCTAGCTTACTGCTTGTCTACAACCAGTTGCTGAGAAGAGTGTCCTTGTGGCTGTTAGAAAAAGAAAAATGGGGCTGGCCAGAAGATTCAGTAGGTAAAGATGCTCATTGCCAAAACTGAGTACCTAGACTAAACCCCTGAAACCAGTTCTAGCAAATTATTCTCTGACCTCCACATGCATGCTTTGGCACACACACACACACACAAACACACACACACACACACACATGCACACACGAGACATATAAAAAACAATTTTAAAAAGTAGTTCTACTTTGTATCCCAGAGTTTTCAATACTTGGGCCTTACTTGAAAAGCATTCTTTTTTATTTATGCTTGGTTCACCAAGGTTCCCTGCTGAGAGGTAAAGGACAATAGAGCTGAGTGATCACACTCTTTCCATAGCAATGAACTTTTCACCACTGAACAGTGTCTTCTTAGATCACAGGGACAGCAGATGTGTAGGTGTTGCTAGCAGGGAAAAAATTGTTATCTAAAATAGGAACAAAATTGTTAATATGTCTTGAGAAAACTTGTTCTGCATGCAATAGTAAAAATAAGGCTCTCACACAATAATATGTTTCTTTTATAGCCAAGCTAAGTTTCCTAACCCTAGTGCATGTAGTTTAAATTAACAAGGAACTTTCAAATCTTTGCAGCATCTAGGAATTGAGTATGATCCTCAACACGAATCCAAACAAACAACAATATTTAAGTGGATATAGAAGTAGTAAGCAGAGAGCTCAAAGAAAACTTCATAGGCATATAATCTCAAATTTGTTTACTTCAGGTTGTTCCTAGGTATCTACAACTTGAACATTCTCTGTGATAGGGAGCTCATGGCCTTGCAAGATATCCATTTTGATTTTGCAACAGCTCCAAATTTTTATGTTTTGGGTCAGTGATAGAACAAACTAATTATAGCATTTGGAAGTAGAGGCAGGCAAACCTCTGAGTTCCAGGCCAGCCTCGACTATAGAGCAAGTTCCAGGACAGACAGGGCTGTTAGACAGAGATACTCTGTCTTGAGAAAAAAAAAAAAAGAAAAGAAAGAATGAATGTTTCTATGTTTTAGAGTCCACCCTTCTCCTGACAAACATGTATATAAAAGAGAATGTCTTAAAGTATCTCTCTCTCTCTCTCTCTCTCTCTCTCTCTCTCTCTCTCTCTCTCTCTCCCCTCTCTCCTCTCTCTCTCTCTCTCTCTCTCTCTCTCTCTCTCTCTCTCTCTCTCTTTTGAGAAATATCTACTGTCTATTTCCCATTAGGTTTCAGATTGTCTTAAGTTTGAGATCAGGGATATTATTATCTGATATTCATCTGTAAGAATAGTGATTTTTTTCTGAGGCTAAGTAATTTATTCAAGGTCACAGTTTAAAAAAGAAGGAAAAAGAACATGGACTTATGTTGCCTGACCCTAGAACTTAAACAATCTGCCTCTACGGTCAACCAGTGTTTAATACATAATGTTTCTATGAATCACATAGGGTACTAAGCTATAAACTAACTGATAACAACAGGATGTGACAAGTGTTAACAGAACAGTGCTGTGGGAAGATAGAAAAGGCCAGGTAACTCTGCCTGTCCAGAATGGAAGTGGTAGATCTGAAAAACACAGATATCATTGATATTGAAGTATTGTATCAGTGCTGTTGCATCTATTTTCAGAATAGCCTGTTCTATCTCTGATATAAACTCTCATTTCAGTACCCAGCCACCAACTTCCCCAACAGCTCTGAGATGTGCTAAATCCTCATTGTCACTGAGCCATGCCCTTATTACCCATCATTTTTGCAAACATTCCCAAAGTACTGTTCAGATAGCACTGTTCCTCTGTTAGGAGTTTGTTCATGCCAGGAACCTTCAAGATTTCTCCGTTATATGGATTTAATGTGATAAAATCACTAGAAACATATCATTTAACTGTTTCTGTCTGTCTCTCTCTCTGTGTGTGTGTGTGTGTGTGTGTGTGTGTGTGTGTGTTTTGTTTTGGTAATTCTTGGATTTGATCCTAAGGACTCATCTGTGAGAGGCACGCTTTCTACCACTGAGATTGTTTTTAGAGAATTAAAAAAAAAACCTTTGTTGATTGTTTATTTTAGATCACTGCCTCTCTTAGTTTATGTACTCTTCACAGAGGGTGAGTAGAATGCTTGAACAAGGATATTTCTACAAATAAATGAAAAATAACAGAATAAATCAACAAAAATAAGGTGGGTAAGTGATAGTATGACTCTTGACTCATTATAGAATTTTCATAACATCTTAGTGCAGGAACATGGGCATTAGAAATAAAGAATGAGACTGGATGTGTGTGTTTCCTGTGTGGTTCCTACATGTTTTTTGCACTTTCTCCACCTGTTCTCTCCTTTCTCTTCCCCTTTCTTGTCTTTCATTATCCTATGGCATACTTTTCTTGTTCATAGAATGAAAATGTTGACTCCTTCCTGAATTTCTCAGGCATTGACAATTTAACATCCAGGGAGGTTTGCCTCTGGGAAGCTGTAGGTAGATGATTATACCCTACATTAGTAACTTCTTTATTTTAGATTCCTCTTTCCAATTTCCACACATTCTAGGTAAAACTCATATAGTGAACATTCATGTACAATTACCTCTTTGAATATATGTTTTCTTTGGATCCTAAAATGTCCTCTGATATTAATAATTAATTATTAATTATTTTCCTGTTGAAGAAGCAAGTTCAGAGGTTTAAAGTTGCTCAGGATCAAACAGGAATGCATGGGATGTGGACATCAGTCTCCCAATTTTTCATTCACATATTACCTTGTTTGGGAATCCCTCCAGGGTCTTCTTTTTCTCCACAGGGTAGATTAACTCCATTATCTAGTGTATGTACCTGATTTACACCTTTAATCTCTCCCTTGCTGTGGGATATATGGTATGGTTCTTCAGGAAGTTCCCTAGGTTTTAGCCTTTTGAAGCACTTGCTTCCTAAACCCTGAACGCTCTTCCTCACTGGGTCTTTTGGATTTTACTCAGCATCTTGTCCTAGCAGATATAAATTTAACATTCACAGAGTAAAGAAATGGATGCCCCACAGTGATAGACAAGGGCTGTGGCTTCTTTCTGTACTGAGTAGAACCCTAGTTCAGAGGTTGACTCATCAACATTTTAAAAAGACTATTAAATGATAATGAAATTCTTCATGAAGTCAATGGAAATTAATAAGCATTAGGAAAGTGTGCCTTTCAGGGAGAAGGGCAATTAATTAGAACTTATTATGCATTTGAGAGAAGACAGTGAGAAAATGAAAGAAAAGGACCAGAAGAGTCTTTGCAGATCCCAAGGCCAACTGGGTTCCTGTAAGTGCCCATCCTGCCATAGAAAATAATTACAAAACAATACTGGGCATCGATAGCTGGTGTTATCCGGTTCTGGAACAGACTATATGCTTATTAGTTTAGAGCTGACTTGAAAGACAGATGTAAGAAGGATGTCATGAAGTCAGTCTCTTTTCTACCAAAGGTGTACATGGACAAGTCAGCATACTGGAAGCACCTGGAAAGAATTTCCACCTGTGTTTTGGGGTTGTTGGGTTGCTCCCTAGAAGATCTGTAATGAACATCAAGGGAGTGCTAGCTGCAGGGATAACGTCTACAGAGTATCCTGGAGAAAAGGAGACTAATAATAGAATTATTATGGTCATCATCATTATTGTTGACACTGATCATTTTCTGTATGTCAGGCACTGATGATAAATACTTCACATGCATTAGCTGTTTGACTGTATATGAGGATTCTCATTTTAAAACAGAAAAGCTAAAGCAGAAACTGGCCAAAGATTGTCTCAAAACTTACACAGCAGCTAATAACTAGGATTTGAGCTTAGGTTCCAAAGCCGTATGAAATCTCAAGATGCCTTCTAACCCTTTGATTGGGTCTTATATCCTGTAGACATGCAACTGAATGATTGTCTCACGTTGGAGGCTGCTGCTCAGGGGTAGAGTGCTTGTTTAGCACATTCAGGGTTCTAGCACTACACAAAAAGTATTGTTTTTATCTAACAATAATTCATTTTATTTAATTCCTCAAAATTGGATAGAGGTTTTCACAGTGATGAGGATGAGAAGTTTGGATCAGTGATAGCTAGCAGCAGTTTAGACTAACACATATATATGCCAGATCTTGATAGGAAGAACTAGGCCATGTCTTTGCGTTAAAGTAAATAATAATCATAACCATAATAACTATTTAATAAATTATTATTTCATTTGGATTTCAAGGGGAATTAGCTAAGGGACTTTTCATGCTTTTCCTTGAAGATATATATAAAAATTCGAATGCTATAAATTTCCCAACCTCATTGATCAAACTGGAAAGATTTGGAAAATGTAAAAGAGGTTTTGCTCAACATTTAAAAGCCTGATATTCCTCCTGCAGCCACAGGGAGGACAGGGGAATGATGATGTTTATAAGGAGGATGCCTTAAAGAAACAGGCAGAGGAGATCAGGCATGTTCAGAGTGGCATGGCCATAGACAAAACATATTCTATTCATGTATCAAATTCTCAACAATGAGAGGTATATTCTCAATAATAATAGGTAAAAAAAAAAAAAACCAGAGCAGTCTGAGCATCCTCTGAGCTACATATTTATACAAAGAGCTCCTGTCCTTTTCATTTAAGTCAAATTCATTTAGGAATGATATTTAAAAGAAAAAGCTTTCTCTTTTATACCCCCAAAAGGGAAACATACTCAAAATTAGCTTTTTTTTTTCTGGATGGCTTTCTTAAATAAATGAATGGAAGAATGAATTATGTGGCTATAAATAAATCTCCTGACATATAATAAAACAATGTTCAACTGCTTTATGGTGTCACTAGAAGAACCCTCAGATATATTTATAGCCATGTTAACAGTAACCTGTATTTCTTCAGGACTTTTATTTCACTATACATGATCAGAGTTTAGTTGGGGGAGGGTGGTGTTTATGTTTTCTCCTCCTGAACTGCCTGTTGGAGCTGTGTAGAGACAGCAAGCAAGGATTTCTACTGTTTATTTTTGAAAAAGTGGGTCTTCACCTAATGGCTTGGGTCTCATAGAAACAGGCTGGGCCCATGCTCTCTGGTCTTTCGAAGTCTGAGATCACATTAGATGTGCCGGCAGTGGCGAACTTGACAGGTATTTCCTGCTGACAGCGAAGTGGCACGTCAGAGTCTATCCAAGTGAGAAGAGGCATGTGCAGAGATAAAATGCACCATGAGAGATGATGGACAAGGTAAGTTCACGCCAGGTATCTGACGCCTGACACATTTAAATACAAGTAGGGGGCTTATTTTAGAAGCCAACCGACTCCTTATACTGCTTGTAAGCTGAAGTAAGGAACAGAACGAGGTAAAGAATTAAGAGGAAAGATTTTCTTCCCTTCCATCTGGATTGACCCATAGTGAGAGAAGAGAAGGGAAATTAAAAAGAGCCAGGAGAGAAAGTCTATGATGGCAAACTCTGGAGTTTAATGTCCCCGAGAAGCTCAGCTACTGCCTCAGTAGATCCAGCTACAACAGGGGCTTACACACCACATTCCATTCAGAAATGCAGGATTCTACAGAGGTCCATCCGGGTTTCATGAGGGGGATAGTCATCGGAGGTTAAAATGGATCATTCCTATGAAATTATGCAGCTTCAAATCTGGGGTGAGCATAAAATCTTCAATTTTTCTCTTGTTCTATCTTAAATGTGGACTCCTGTCTCCCTCTATGTGACGCGCCTGAGGTCGCAAATAAAGGGCCCACTAGGGGAAAGAATGCAGTAGGAAGAAGGAGCACCTGTGTTGGTCAGTGATGAGTTTTCCCCGCGATTCTAGCTGTAGGACAGTATTTAGAACATATCAACATAACGACAGAGGTAAAATTCTCAATATATGTCAGCCTAATATAAACTGCAATAGACTGAATAGAATGAGAGGTGGAAAAGACATATACATAAGTATGTGTTGACTAGAGGGAGGGATGGGAGGCATGTGGAAAAATTAATTGTGTATTAAATTGGAGAGGGGTATGTGGTTTATCAGAATGACTGTGGCTTAGCTCTTTGGAGTAGAAGAAGCAACAGAAAGCAGCCTTGGCTTTCTTATCTGATTAGCCCTCTCCCCACTCAACAACACCCATAAATGCAATCTCCCTCCCTGGAACCCACAACTGCTTCTTCTGACATTTTGTGAGTAGTCAATAAATAAGTTATAAGAAGGAGACAGAGAATGAATAGTTCCAGCTGTAACACACCAGCAGTGCCTGCAGATTCCATTCTGCATCAAGGGTTTATTTTCCCTTTATAGCCTGGCAGAGAATTAATTGGAATGTCCATCTAGGCTTCCCTTGCTTCCTTGGGATGAAGTCAAAACAGTCTTCAGTATCCAGTACCAACTTGCAAAAGAAGGAGATGGTGTGAGATGGATAAATATTCTGCATATCAACTCCAGAAGGCTTGTCTCTGGGAAATCAATGTCACTAAAGTCAGATAAATGGGTCAGTGAAACTTCTAGTATGAGAGCTAACAGATTCTAAGACTTGGTTGGCAATTGGCTTCACTGGGTTCATTTATTCAGTAAACATTTACTGAGATCCTGCTACTTGCTACCCATATGCTGCATGCAGAGGATGCAGCGGAGAGCAGGACAAAGGTTCTGCAGTCAGAGAGCAGGGCAAAGGCTCTTCTGTCAGAAAGCTTACCATTTTTCTTTTAAGGATACAGACCATGAGCAGATGAGTCAACTCCTGTAAGCCAACAATGCTGCAAAGGAAACAAATCAGGGCAACAGAGTAGAATGACCACCAGGGGTGGCAGTGTCTAATCTCGGGTGAGAGGCAGACAGACCTTTCAAAGAAATGACATGGCAAATGCACCTGATAATGGTGGGGAAAACCTCCCCCATAAGAAGGCCCAGTAAAGCCCTACCAGGCTTGGGTTGGTAAATATCTACATTCAACCAGCATAAAGAAGGTCTCAGAGAGTAGAGGGAAGGAAGTCAGGTACATCTAGTTGATGGAGCTGGCATATACATCAGAAGCCTGGTCATCTAGGTCCTTTTAAGGCCTCGGGACAGAGTTAGAGCAAGTTCAAAGTGCAACAGAAATTCTTTGGGAGAACTAAATCAAGTCCTATGCCAGAGGTACTGTATATTTTCTTATTTAAAACTCCTGACCTCCTGAGGAGGGAGGCACCAGCCACATTTGACAGAGGAGATTTGAGCACCTCCCTATTATATACCCACCTTTGCTGTGGTATTCCTAAGTACAAAGTGCTGATGAATACATTGTGTTTGGATGCTTCTACCCAAAGCAAGAGAATACCTTGTCAGCAGGCCATTTCCTGGGCTCACCCTGGAGCTGTGAGCTCAGGGTACCTGTGGGCATGGGCAGACAGATCTTTAGGAAACCTTGATTTTTTTTCAACCAGAATTTCAAGTAACTAGCACAAATTCTGTTGGTGTTAGAGCCTGAGGGTTGGACATCATCATCTATTGGAAGTTACTTCCTCCATAACTCCCTGGGATGTCCCAAGGATGAAAAGCATTCTTAATTTCTGTTCTTCATACTCATCAGGGAGTTTGAATGAGCATAAATATACATAAATGTATTACAGGTGCTATATGTAAGCATCTTTGTTTTAAAATAAAGAAAAAACAGTGTGTGTGTGTGTGTGTGTGTGTGGTGTCTGCCCCTACCTCCCTCAGAATCAAGGTGCATGTTCAGGGTAGAGTCACTAGCGAGCTAGTGACTATCTGAGCTAGCAAGGCTCCGGTAGAAAGGACCTGCCTGGGAAGGTGCTCTTGGAGTGTCCATGTGCTCCTGCTCAGTGGAGGTGGTGGAAATAGTGGAGAGATGGTGTCATTGTTTCCTGAAAGGGCTCTGGGCCAGCCCCTTCTGGAGTCACAGATGGCCTTGTCAGGAACTGCACACCCCATCCACTCCTGTACTTCCCCTTTCCAAACCCCTCCCTTCTTACCCCCTGCCGCCACCACTCCCTCAACCCCCTCCCCTCCCCGCTTGAATCTTCTGCCCTACCCAGAAGATTTAGCTAGTAGTTTCTCATGCCCAACGCCAGGGAGAATCCACCCGCCTGAAACAGCACCTTCTGAACAAGTCGGGACAGGCCACGCCTTCCTTTGCGTGCCTACTTTTCTGTCTTTTGAAGACGCTACCCTCTGGGTCCTGAATTCCAAGAGCGTTCTGTCTAAGGTGGGTGGAAGCCACCTCGGAGGGCAGACTGGCAGCCACCAAACCCCTCACCCTATAGAGTCCCTGGGCTACCCACCCCACCACCTTTACTTCTGAGAGCGATAACACGGATTCTATCACCTATCCGTTGACCCAGCAGTGGTGTCCTGGCTCTCCTGTTCCGTCTCAGCAGAGACACGCGCTGGAGAGTGGCTGCCCTAGGCACAGCAAGAAAAGCTGGGCGCCTACCTCAGGCAATCCAGTGTGCCTGCAGACTTTGGGTTTATTTTGGTTTGGGGATACTTGGGTTGTGCTGTGGCCTGGATCTTCCTTCCAAAACCTTCGCAGTACCTTGATCGCCGAGTTTGGTTTTAAGGATCCTGGGAGAGGAGCAGGAAGGGAGATCCAGGCTACCGGAGCAGCGGATGCCTGTGTGTCTCCTGCGTGCACGCAAGGCGGGGTGGGAGCAAGGGAGGGAGAGTGAGGCAAGAGAGCACCGGCTCGTGCGAGCGAGCGGGTGCGTAAGAGCAAGGAGCTAGCCAGCCAGCGTACACTTGAATGGGGAGGGCCAGGATTCCGGGCGGCCCCACCCCTCCCTCCTCCCGAGCCAGCCAGTCCCTCGGCAGAGCACACGGGCAGCACTGATTTGCTCTCCCGAGTGCGCTATTTGCATATGACTTGCCCATTTGTGAATTTGGCTCCCCAACTCCTTGCTTCACTTCACCTGTGCCTCCCCAGTTGCGCGCACTTTGCCGGCGCCGCCGCTGCACCTCCGGGCCACCTTCGCTGCCTGCGGGGCCACCTCCTCTAGAGCGCTCCCTGATTGAGCCCACCTTGCTCCTCTCCATCTCCTGCCACGTTGGTTTGGGTGGCTAGCTCAGTGCTGTTTCTTTTCCTCTGGTCCTTCTTGATCTCTTTCTCTGGCTGCTGCTGCTGCTGCTGGCTGCTTTTTTCAACCCATTGGGAACCCAGGACTCAAGCGGCTGCACCATGGCGCTCATCCAGGACACTCAGGGTTAACAGCCTCCGAGCCCTTCCACGGAGACTCCCGGGAGTGAGCGAGAGAACTCTCCCACCGACAGCCCCCCATTTGCCTGGCAGTTCTGCATTGCATCGCTCGGAAGTCAAAACAAGAAAGGAAAAAAAGAATGTCCAAACTCCTTGGATGTTGGGATAAACTAGCGTGAACCTACTTGGGTTTTTCCTGCTTTGTCTTTTTCCCCTTGGTTTCCACCTTTCCCCGCGTGGCTTTCCTGAGTATGCAGTTAAAACATCGGACTTGAGGTACCTAGAGAGCAGGAAGAAGCCTCGCTGGTTCTTCCCTGAAATGTGTGACAAGCCGGGGCTCTCCAGGAGGTTTGCTGTACCTGGGTCGACTCTCGCATCCTAAATTCCTCCTCCAGGGGGAAAAAAAAGGCTTTGCCTTATCTTTTTAAAAATCTCCAGCTTCTTTTTGTAGTTTCTTTTTTCTTTCTTTCTTTCTTTCTCTCTCTTTTTTTAAAAAACAGATTCATCATTGCCCCGCAAGCTCTTATTGCTTCCCTCATCCCCAAATTGGACAACTCTTCCTGCTATGATGGGCCCCCGGGCATCATGAACTTCATTATTGCTCACTGGCTGGGATTTAAACTGCCCATCTGTAGTGGTCCAGTGCGTTGACCATGCACCTGAGAATCCACACAAGACGGAGCCCTCCTCGCCGGCCGGCCTGGACGCTTGGGATCTGGTCCCTCTTTTGGGGATGTATCGTCAGCTCTGTGTGGAGTTCTTCTAATGTAGCCTCCTCCTCTTCTTCCTCCTCTCCTGGATCTCACTCGCAGCACGAGCATCATTTCCACGGCAGCAAGCACCACTCTGTGCCTATTTCTATCTATCGCTCCCCTGTTTCCCTTCGAGGAGGGCACGGTGGGTCTCTCTGCTCTTTTATCTTTTACGGGGGCGTTGCAAATCCTTAACCCAGTCGTCTTTCAGGTAGGGTCAAGGGTGGGGACAGCAGGAAAATTCAATTTAAAACGATGAGAAGGCTCGAATGTGCATAAGGGGGAAAACCTGTCACTTTCTCCTACCGGCAAATGCTGTTTGCTCTCAGCCACCCACTTCCCAATAAAAGGTTCTCCGCCCCTTGGCACCCTTGTTCGTGGCACTGCAAACACACTCTCCACCCTTTGCCACCTTCTACTTCTCCCACCCCTTGGTGGCAGGCAACTCAGTCAGACAAGTCCTAATGATGCTGCACATTGAAAAGTCGTTCATTCACCTTGTGCTCACCCTTCCTTTCTCTGGTCTTGTTGGGGCGGGGGGGGGGGGCTAGTTGTGAGGAAATAGCAGACAGCAGGTCCTTTGGGGCGAGAGCCTGGAGTTGACAGGACGTCTATAAAGTTACCTGTGTGGTAAAGGTCTAGGGAGAACAACTCAGTCAAAGACGGCAGAAAATATAAGTCCACAACCAATGGCTGTTGTTACTCATTTTGGGCAGCTTTATATTTTTTCTGTGTGTTTGTTGGAGAGTAGTTATCCCCTAAACAGCATGTCTAATATTGCCCACTACAAGAGACCAAGGCCGTTTTTAATTTACTCTGTGAATTATAGCAACTTTGATTCAGCATTTATGCAGATGATCTTTCAGTTAACGTCAGTATGAATGGGATGGTTCACACAAGCCATGCATGATATATTTTGCTTCAAACAACCCTCTTTGCATCATAGTTATCGAAGGAAGAGACCTGTGGTTCATAAAAACACACTCAGCTCTGAACAGGCTCCCTCTAAAAGGCTGATGTCTGCAGCTAAGGCAGGAGGAGCTCGCTGTAGTAAATTGTTCCAAGAAGTGTTTACTATGCACTCCACTCCGACGATGAGGGGAAAGGCGGAGAGAATGCATGAGCAGCCCTCCACTGAACTGTGCTATGAACCTCTCTAGGGGCCCTGCCATGGCTTGTATTTTGAGGCATGCAGACCCCATTAGAAAAGTAATTCTTTCCACCGCCTCCTAGCCGGAGCTCCTGCTCCAAACTGTCTGTCGTTTTAAGTGGAAACACGTTGAGAGAATGCCAGCACATGCTGGTTCTTTCTCTCTTTTCAAATCACATGTGGTGAAATTGTCAAGTAGCTCGGAGTGTGTAAGGTTTGGTAAAAGGGACTGCTCGGATGGAGAGAATGCTCAGATGCTAGCTTCTAACCTGTGACTTCTGTGAGGGTCTGCTTTAGACTTTCTCTAAAACAAGACAGAACAAACAAAACCCCAAGAACCTAGACAAGAACTGTATCCACACACACACATAAAAAGGCAATTTCATTAAAATGGAAACTTATCTCCTAAGAAAGAGACAGACTAGGGTGGGGGTTGAGATGAGGGAAGCCAGACAGACTATTACTAATAGCCATAATTAAACACAGAAACGCTGAGTGATAATTAGCTAAATTTTGCTAATTAGTGTAAATGATCACTAGGGAGATGAGGATTATGCATTAGTTAGAGGTTAGAGGAGAGCAAGGTCTATATATATATATATATATAAATAAATGTTGTTGCTGTAGTTGTTCAAGATGTAAACAGTTAAAAGCAGCTACTAATAAGTGATGGAATTTGCAGAACAGAGTACTTGAAGGATTTCTAATTTCCACCCCTCACTTTCTCTATCATCTTCACCCCCTCTCCCTTCCAAAAGGGTCAATTCTTATACAGGTTACATTTTATTTTCTCTACCTCATCTATGCAAAGAGTAGCGCTTCAGTTTCCTCTAACCTCTTTTGACTGGTTTTCATTCTGATTTCTCATTACCCAGCAACTGATAAGATTCAGGTTGATGGACAAGAAGAGAATAAAGAAATGGCCAGAGACCACTCACAAGCCTCTCATATTCAGTAGAGCAGCAGGATGCACCAGACCCCAGGGTTTGCCATGGTTAAGATAAGAGAGCTTATGACTTCAACTCTTGGGTGTCCTCTCTCAGTAAGTCCCATTCCACTGATTTGGGACTTGGAGAGTGAATATATTGATACTAAGTAGGTGGCTTACATGTCTAATTAATGTTTTTGAGCTTGAAATCAAGGGAAGTAGCAATTACTAAGAAGTCCCAACCTTGGCTCCCTTCCTGCATCCCAGCTGTGACCTACAGCATCTTTTACTAAAAGGGCCAAAAGACTACCCAGAGCTTTCCAGAGATACACACCTCCCATTCTGATTTGAAATACACTGGCTTTCTTCTAGTTCATGACCAAGATTTGGTCAGCAATTGTTTTAAAAATATGTTTTAGGTGCAGGTCACAGGAGGCACAGAGTCAAGCAATGGGGCTAATTGTTATGGAGAGTTTGGCCAGTGCTCCCTTTCCTTCATGCTGGCCTAAAAATAAAACCAGAGTCTTGAATCCAAGAACCTTCTTTGACTCAAGAAAAATCTTTGAAAATACTATTTTTTTATGCTTTGTCTAACTTCCCGAGAAGCCCCAAATCCTCAAGGCTCATGCTAATCAGCATCCATCCCTTTCCCCCACGACCCTACCCTGTAGTGGGATTCTCACTAAGACAGGTGGGAAAAACAGAAATCCTCCAAACAGCTGGTAGTTTTTACCCATGCTCTTATCCTTGCTTGGAAGTAATCTTTAAAATATTGATTATGCTATAGATTTGTCTGAAGTCTGTATTCCAGGGCAGCCTGAGTGATGCTGAGATCATTTGTGAAATAGGGAGAGAAGACTACTGGGGTACCCCAAACAGTCTCAGGTTAGGATTTCAAGATAGAATGAACCACTTTTAAAACTGGAATCTAATATCCTTTTCCTCCTTGTTCAGTCTGTTCTCCTAGGCTCCCTATGCCCTTTCAAGTGATCTTCTACCCAATAGTCACTCAGACGACAGAGACCAGTTTCTACGGGCCAGGGTTTGTTCTATTTGCAAAACACACATAACTTAATAAGACATTGTGGCATTCAGCTTGGCATGATTCAGTAACTACGTTGACCTGTGATCAGTTGGAAGACAACTGCTTCTGTGTCTTAAAAAGGACAGGAGGAAGGTAGGGCCCCGGACGGGAAGCCAAACCACTTCATATAAAATCTAAATGTCCTTACTAAATTCACATTTTCCCTCTCTCATTACTCTGAATACCCCTCCATGTTTCTTTTTGTGTCATATGCTCTCTTTTCACAAACAACAGAGCTGTCACAGCACTCGGTGGTTCAGTGGTAGAAAGCATGTAAATAGGTAAAGTGCATTTGCTGTCTAATTTTGTTCTCCCTAGGGTTTTGTTCTTTTCCCAACTGTCTTAGCAGAAGTGGCACTGGCCTCGCTGGTGGTACAGGGGCTGGGAGTCTAGCAAGAGATGAGTTCTGTTCAGGGACTAAAGTTTCTGGGCTCATCAGCTGAGTCCGCTCTGCTGCTTTCGAACCACTTTCTCTCTGCCTTCCTTCTTGAGATCAGGAACACTGAATAATTCAGAGTGTTGGTTGACAGATAAAACGGGAAGATTTATACGTCTTTGGCCTTGGTGATGAATTAATTAAATTGGTTCCTCTTCTATCCTCAGCATGCATTGTTTTCCTTCTCTAAAATGTACTGGTAAGTGGTGGGTTTGGAGATTAGCCTGCTCTGGGAAGATTTTAGGGGACGATTATAGTATCATAGTATAAATCTTTTCAGGACTGTTCATACTGTTGCCTCTGTGTAGGGTGGAGGTGGGGGCTAGTCTATCACAGGCAGAGGAGATGAAAAACTCCTAGCAATCAGCTTTAAGTGTGAGAATAAAGCCCTTTGCCAACCAGCTAATGCATAGAATTCCATTTTAAGAACTTTATTCTTCTATATCAAAATTTGAATCTAGCAGAGGTCCCACATTTCATGTTTTAGTTTAGTGTGGACTTTACCAGACTTCAGAAAGTTTTATTCTCTGGGGCCCAGGGTAACCTGGGAGAGACATAACTCTCTGAAGGCAACCCATGAACTTCCTTCCATCCCATATTTGTTTCCTGTGGCTGCCATAACAAAGTACTGTGCGCTGGCTTGTTTAAACAACCAGAAATTATTTTTGACAATTCTGAAGGCAGAAAGTTGAAGGTCAGCAGGCCCGCAGACTTAGTTTCTGTGAGCCCGCTCTGTGGTTTAGAGATGCCCATTTCCCACTCCGACCCCATCTCATTCTCTACTTTTCTCTGTGCACATCATCCTTGGTGTATTTTGTTTTCCGGTTTTGCCTTCTCCTAAAGACCCAGTAGACTACAGGAGGCCCACCCTAATGGCTTCCTTTCATCTTCACGGGTCACTTTACAGGTCCTCTCTGGTGAGTGGGGCTTCCATATATACATTTTGAGGAGACAGTGTCATTTTAAGGTACTCAGGGTGGGAGCTAGTCATCACTATCCCTGTACGGCTGTTCAGTGAAATCGGTGAATCTGTTAAACTCAGACTAAACAAGAAAACCCTGGGTGACAATGAGGGCAGTTTACCAAATCTGAAGATGGTGCCTCCAGGAGAAAAATCCTATTTACATAAATGGCGAAAACAAAGAGAACAGCTTGCTAAACCCCTGTTTTCCTTCTTAGCAGAGCTGCTGGGCCTGAGTCAGGATGCTGATGTACATGAGACTAAGTCTGTCTGACTGCAGACTCAGGCTCTGTGCACAGTCTAATCCACACCCTGAGGCGTTCTCACCCAGACTTGTTGCCCTTCTCAGCTACAGCCTCCGACTCCTGCCCCATTGACTTCCTTAAGACCTACAGCTGCTCACACCTCTCCTTGACTGACACACACACATGCCACTAGCTCCTTACTTTTCATCCTTAAATAAGAAAAACCAGATTAACTACATAAAAATGATTATCTTTTGGCAGCAGAAAGATATGCCCACTTTTAAAATGTAAAATTTTTTTTCCAGTTGGCTTTTATATGAAAGCTTATTTCTAAATATAAATGCTGTAGCCTGTCTGCTTTATCAGTGATGATGCTTTGATGACATGACTAAGAAACCGTATTGTATATTGTAAAGTTGCTATTAATTTGAAGCAAGGTGTTCAATTCTTTTGGAAAATAATTTCCTTTCTTGCTTCCTTCCTTCCTTCCTTCCTTCTTTCCTTCCTTCCTTCCTTCCTTCCTTCCTTCCTTCCTTCCTTCCTTCCTTCCTTCCTTCCTTCTTTCCTTCCTTCCTTTTTTCCTTCCTTCCTTCCTTCCTTCCTTCCTTCCTTCCTTCCTTCCTTCCTTCCTTCCTTTCTTCCTTCCACCCTTCTCCCTCCCTCTCTCCTACCCTTCCCCCCTCCCTCTCTTCTTCCTCTTCTTCTTGATTCTTCTTCCCCCATTTCAGATGCTTCTTTTAAAAGACTCATGAGAAAATGTGCTAATGATGATCTCAGTGGTGAATACTAATGGAGTTCCAATGAATAGTGGGGTATTAGGTGGGGGTGAGATCAATCAGACACATGCTTCAGACTTGAGTGTGTTGTGTCTCAGCCTTTCTGCCTGCCTGAGGGGCATGCTCCTTGTTTTTGTGGTTGATAGTGCTACCTATTTGTTAAAGGCACAGAGTTTCCCCGGAAGTTAAGTTGTGCATTATGTAGTGCACATGACTGCGTACAGGCTACTCATCTTATAAGAAATACTGCAATGCCAGTGCCACCTTCTTCCATGAACCTGAGCTTCCTCAATGAATGCTTGAAGTCAGGTTGAAGACATTGTATCCATGAGTTCTTACTTCTCCATCTATAACAACACTTCTTGCCTCTGAAGAACCACTTTTGGGGAAAAGATGGAAATGGGAAACTTTCATGAGTATTTTGTTGTTTTTACAGTAGTGGGAGATAACACATGACAGAAATTAGACTGTGACTTACATCTCTCCCCTTCAGTAGAAATCCACGTCGGGTAAGTTCCAGCCAAGGTTAACAAATTATGACAAAACATTTAGAAGCTCAGAGATCTTGGGAAATAAAAAAATGATGAGGTCTCTGGGGAGTATTCTAAGCCCATTTTTGGATATTCCAAAATTTTAAAGAAGTCTTGCAGAATTCAAACGTTCTTATGTTTGGTCTTGGGAAATAAACTAAAAACAAACAAGCAAACCTTTAATTTACAGTAGGAAATAACTTGTGTTTTTAGATCAACTGTCTTCAGATATGGAAAGGGAAAACTTATTTTAATGCCTCCTTTTTCTTTTCCTTTGAATTTTGAAATTTCAGGGCCCAGGGGTTATAGATCAGGTAGGAACACAGTATGCTGGGACCTTTACAGTCTGGATATCAAGAGAGAATTCTTTTTTTTTTTTTTTTGGTTTTTCGAGACAGTGTTTCTCTGTGTAGCTTTGCGCCTCTCCTGGAGCTCACTTGGTAGCCCAGGCTGGCCTTGAACTCACAGAGATCCGCCAGTCTCTGCCTCCCGAGTGCTGGGATTAAAGGCGTGCGCCACCACCGCCCGGCTCAAGAGAGAATTCTTATGGGAAGAACACTGCAGGGTGAACTCTGGGAACATGGAAGCCTGCTTATGGTTACTCTTTTGAACTTCTAACCTTTCCATGAGTGTCTTGATCTTTTAACTTTTCCTCTCCCTTCTTCCTAGTGGCATGCATTGCTTCTATGCTTTAATTCTGTAGCTGGAAAAAAAAAACAAAACATCCCCTTCTGCCTCAGTTCTTTCTTACCCTATGAAGGTTTTGAGTGAGGCAATTTCAGCCAGTGCTGTTGAACATGAGTACTGAATGATTCTCAGACTCCTGTATCTTTGAGACACACTCTGGTGTATCCTAGGCCTGTCTGAGTCCCACAAGTATGCCTTTGTGCATAGGCCTATTTTCTTAATTGTCACAATAATTTTGCCAAAGCCATCAGCCAGGTTCCCCCGCTCCCCGCCAGAAGCACCCTATGTAAAAAGAACACTGTAAAGAAAACGTCGAAGCTTTGTAACGAAAGCCTGAAGTCCAACTTGACATAGTCATATTAAGAAGGGGAAAATGAAGGTTTTGTTTCAATATACCTCATTAGTACAAAGCAAGGAGTTCTGTGTTGTATTTAAAACATGCTGCTGTGTTTAGCCACATCAGGGCATGAGGCAGAGCAACTGAGTTTATAAAGAGCAAGGCATTTATTTCTACTTGTTCACATTTTAAGAGAGACTTGCTTGAATCATACCCATGTGTCACGCATACCTCCTGTGTGTCAAATACTGCCAGATGTTTTCTGTGGATGGGTTCATTGAGTCCAAACAAGCCCTTGAAGTTAATTTAGTGGGTATTATTTTACAATTGAAAACATTGAGTCCCAGAGAGGCTAAGTGACTTGGTCCAAGTAATAGGGCAATAACACCAAGATTCAAACCTGATTCTAACCACAGAGATTTTGATCTTTCTGCTGCCTCATATAACCCATCATCTCAAAAAAAAAAAAAAAAACAGAAACACACATCAAGCTCTTTTGTCAGGAATAGAGCACACATGCTATTGAAGCCTTCTGAACAGTGAACTGACACACATCTGAAGCTGTCTGAGTGTGCAATTGATAATAAATACTCGACTGTGTCAGCTTGCCTGAGCCCATTTGAACCCAAGGATGTGGTTGATGCCACATTATCCACTCCTTATACTGGAAGATGGATGCTAGCTTATAAAAGAGGCAGTGGAAGGGGGAGGCATGGACCGCCTCAAAAGTACATAGTCTACTCTCACAGAACTCTAGGGATCTAAGGGCTCAGTTTTCCATGTGTGCAAAGTAAGGGTTCAGCCACAGATGTCCAGCCAGTGTCAGGAATAGTGAGAGGCCAAACAACATGCGTTCAAGTTCACCCTCTCTTTCTTCCCGATTACAATAGACAATGTTAAATGCACAGTCTTTCAAGGCTGTAATCGCAACCTTGTCTCCTACCTCTCTTTCTGTACGGCAGTTCTCCCTTAACCAGATGAAGTTCTACAGCTGTGCTTTCTGCCAGCTTTGAACTTTCCTGGCCTTATGCTAAAATAAATCCACCCTGTAATCTTTCTAAGAGTTGACTAGCTTTGTGTTCAGAAGTAGACTTTTAGAGCTGTTTTGAAGGTTTTGCTTCCTTAAGGACTCTTGTGTGAGAAAGTGGTATAACTCAAGGGGTTGTGTATTGGCAGACACCTTCGTACTCTGGCTGAGTCTTGCTGGCTGGAGAGTAAGAAGGTAGCAACGTCTTCCTGTACCTGTCACTGCTCCGTATTTAGAAGTCATGACAAGTTACTGGTAAAGGACATGCCCCCAGTTCCCATTCTGACTTCTTTATTTACCAACTCTTTAGCACCTATGTACTTATGGAACCCCTAGAATCCAAACAGCTACATTTTCTTTACCCTCGCTTTTATTGTTTTGAGATACTCCTCTCATCCCGCCACTTTAAAACCACTGGGTGTACTCTTGAATGACTTTCCCCAAAACTATGAATTTCAACTCTTTCTGAGGCAGTCTTTCTGGATTTGAATATAATTACACGCTTTGGGTGCAAATTGTGGTTTTTGCTACACAAGAAACTAATGGAAATGATCTGCCTGTTCCTGTAGTTTACAGATTATATGCTTCAGAACTGGGGCTATATATTTAGGCTGCTTTTCTGTGTGGCACATTAAAATGAAAATGAACTAGGGGTGAGCCACCATGGTTGCTAGGCAGTGGAGCAGGTTGATGGAGCATTGCATTAAACCAAGACAGCGGTGCTGTTTTACTTAACATCTATTTGCTTTTCACTCCTGTCATTTGGTGCTGTCAAAGAAAGGAAAGAGGGAGTGGATGGGGAGGGTCTGCTTATCTGTAGAGGCTTATACAAGGAGAGAGAAAGCATCAGCCCGAACTTCAGTGTGCACAGAGCATCTTAGTAGAATCTGAAATTGTAGCACAGAGAACTCTTATTATGAAGAGCCTATGGGACGTGAAACCCAGCACGGGTAGAGTTGACATCCCCAGGGACACTTCACTTGAGTAGAGGTCGTGGTTAGCAAAGAGGAATTAACTAGCTTCTGCAAACCGGACCTTGCCTCATCAGCTCTGGATGAAAAGAAGTCACTCTGGTTAGAAATTTGAAGCATGCCACCACAGTTCATTTATTATCTAGCCTGGAATTTCAGAGTCGTGTGAGCAAAAATGATGCAAAGCTAAGGCTCTAGGGCCTCTCTTTATAATTGATAACTAATAGAATGCCTCTCACTGCTTTGAAATCCTGTCTTTAATAAAACCCAAAGCTCTGAAAAATGATTAGATTCACAGACAAAGCAAGAGACTCTTAGATTTGGGGAGTTGGTTTCAGTAGCCCTCTGGTTATTAAAAACAAAAGTTAGAAAAGATGGCTAAAGGGTTAAATTTCAACTACTGGGATAATTTTGCATCTTAAGGCACTTTGCTAACAGGATGGTCTTACAGCTTTTGGAGGCATGGCCTTATTGTGTGTGTGTGTGTGTGTGTGTGTGTGTGTGTGTGTGTGTACCAATCTTCTTCACAAACTAGTAACTCCATATTATTGCAAAGAATTATCTGAGTTTTCCTTTCATTAATTCACACTTCTTAAGTAAATCCGAGAAAGGACAACTTTGCTTTCATAGGATGACAATGAGCCTACTTTAGTTATTAATAACACTTAGAATACTGTAACACTTTTCCTTTTAATTCATTTAGTGTACGTTAGAGTTCTCTAAAGCTTTTAGTTTGATTCTCTTATGAGGGAGGCACAGTTATTTTCCTATTTTCAAGGTATGGTCCCTAAGGTAGGGATAGTTTTGACAGTTGCCTAAGGCTGGGTCATACATGGCAGAGCCAGGTTGATTATCCAAGGAATTTGAATCCAGACATGTACTTGGAATATTTTATTTTTTAATGTATTGTTATTGTGGGTCAAACGTTCTCAAAGTGGATTTCTTAGATGGAATCCTCAACCATTTTCTTCTGATCTTTCTAGGGCCAGAGTATATTGGGAGAACTATGCATGCTTTTACAGGTAGTAGTGAACACCACACACCTACCTTGTGTCAAATATTTAACCAGATACTTTAGCTTAGCTCTTACCTCAAAGTAGGTACCATTATTATGGTGAATTTGTAAGAAAAGAAACTGAGCCTCAGTTACTAATTCCCAGAATTTCTTTCACTTACCAAGCCTCTGGCCTCTCATGCCTACTGAACTTTTAGGTCTGGTATCTATGCAAATGTAGACTTTGTCCCTGGTTCTGAGACATCTGATCCCATTTCCCTATAGTCAAAAGTCTATTTCATCGTAGTCAAGTCTTTTCTAAAGAGCCTTTGCAAACCCATATATTTTCAGAGCCCTCTGGCAAATGACAAATACATTTTCAATCCAGGACCGAAGAGCCAGGCAAGAGTCATCAAATGACAAGATAGTTCCTTAGTGACCCATCTCCTATCTTTTTAGCCCACTCTCAGGAATACTTTTTATAAGGAAATATAGTTTCCCTAGTTTCTAGAGGCTCTCTCTTCAATTTACCATTTTAAGCAGACTACCCATTTGTCCTGGTTTTAGTTATTTTCCCTCTAAAGTGATGGAATTTGAGCTAATGATGTCTAAGTGACTTGACAAAACCATCTTCATGAGTTAGCTCTTCATCTTTGTAGCAGGGCTTATGGGAAAATTTCAGATGATCTCTAAACTGCATTTTCACTTTTATTAGATCACCTTGAATCTACTTCTATTCTTGACTCATAGTATATGTGGCAGGCAGTTCATTAATTATGAGGATCAAACTAATGAAGTGAATTTTTCAAGAATAGCAGGGTTTTTTTTCTCCTGATTTGAGCCAGTATATGTGTGCATATGCACATGTGGCTGAATGTGTGAGCCAGAAAAAAAAATTAATGTAGCAGCAATGCCTTGACAGCATGCTAATTAGCTCTTGGCCTGGGAATGTACAGACCAGACAAGGGCTCTGAGCCTGCTGTGAATTACAGATGCAGGGATGCTTCAGTGTCTACTTCTTTCTGCTCTGATGTCATTGATCAGCCCAGTATTATCACAGGGTTGTACCAGCAGGTCAATATTCTCAGAAGGGGACAGCTTTTATGTGAAGCAAGAATGTAAAGCTTATGTCCTGCTCTTCCATAGTCAACTTGTCTCCTTGGAATAACTAGTATTTCTTGTTTTATTTTATTTTCATGGCAAAGGGCCCTTCTTTGTATAGGCACTGCTACCCCATCCTTTCTCTGCCATTAAGTATCTATTAGAAATATTATCATAGAGAACACTCTTTCAGACAGTCTTGAAATAGTGCCACTTCATTTTCCTGTCCAAGATAACTCAATAATGGCCATCCTGAAAAAGATCCACAACCAGATCACTAGTCCCCAGACCCTGGTGTGGTACTATTCCAGGGGTGCTCTGATGCAGGACTTCCATTGCACTCCAAAGCTTCTTTGTGTTTGTGGAGTCATCAAATACTAAACCTGGAAGAGGTCTTTAGAGACCTTTCCCAGTCAACTTATTTTTCATGTGAAGAAACTAACAGACCAGGAGTTTTTTGAATTGCTCCCCAATCACACTTTGTAAATCAGAGGCAAGCCAAGGTAAACACACACGTTTCCAGATTTTACCATCAGTCCTCCAGCTGTACTACAGTCTTGGTTTTTGAGCTCATCCAGGTGTCACCTGTTTTGCTGAGGACTGGGAGGCTGGGATGGCCTCCAGTGTAACTTGACCAACCAATCAGCACTAAAGGAGTGAAGGCAGCATGGAAGCCAAGGGACCTTAACCCTCATGCTGTTTCCCTTAATTGTCACTCCAGTGAATCTCCCACTTCATCCCAGGCTTAACCCTCCTTCTAAGGGTCCCCACGCTCTCTGCCCCAGCAGCCTAGGAGAGACATTCAGTATGCTGCAGTGAAATCAAACTGTTTGATGAGAGCTTTCGAGCCTAATTACATGGAAGGTTTCTTCCAGTGAAAGGAAAGAGGAAAGAGAAAGGGAAAAAATTAAATTGAAGTGTAAATCAGTCAAGGGCTTAGATCCTGAGCTTGCTTTCTTTTTAATCAAGAGTAAAATGAGAGGAGAGTTTGAAGGATCATCACAAGACACCATTAACTACCCAAGGAGCTCTTGACAGAAGATGGTTTGTCATGAAAAGGAAAAATGTACAATTTGTCCAAAAAAGGAAAAATCTGAAGGCGGTGGGGTTCTTCAAAACATGGCACTGAGGAATAGGACAGTTGGTTTTTCTGTGACTAATACCTCTTTTATTCTAGATGGCTGCCAGATTTCCTTACATATTTCAGGTGCTTAATAAATATTTTAAAGCAGTGATTTGATAAATATGTAATGTGCAACTGAGGTGCTTGTACTGTTATGTAGGAAAGTGTAGCATCCTTTCTCTTAAGTCTTAGGCATTATACCTGAAGTGAGTGCTCAGGTTTTGAGTGATTTTCCTTTGTGGTCATCATAGGCTCAATGTAGCTCCATAAATTATTGCTATTCATATAATGTTTTACAGTGTAACAGAAAAAAAATATCCATTGTCATTTTTTGATCTTTACCACGGCACTATGTGGTAGAAGAATAAGTGGTAGAGCTGTTATTTGGTCCATTTTTAAGCTGATTCAATAATAATAATAATAATAATAATAATAATAATAATAATAATAATAAACAAGCTTAAAAGACTTGACCAAAGTCATTTAAGCGTTAAATGACAGTGTAGAAACTGATACCCAGCCTCTATCCACTATATCATCCTGAATGGACAGAATATTTTATGTAGAATTTCTGCGAATTTCTGCAGAAGAAGGGTAAGAGAGTAAGTAGAGAGCAGTTTACAGGGAGAAAAAAGCATTGGTCTTCACAATTCATTGTACAGTAGTTATAATTAGGGATGTGAGGCATTGCACAGGAACTGCGGTGGTACTTGAAACAGGAACTTTGACCTCAAGTTAAAAATAATGTAGCTACCAGTTCTTTAAAGGCAATCTTAGATCTCTCTTTCATATCCACACAGTACCTCCCACTCTATCACTTGGAAAGATTCAACCTTTATAGACATTATGAGTCTATGTCTATTCTCCCTCCCCCCAGTGCTCTTCCTAGTAGTTGAGCATTCATTCTGAAGTACAAAGTCTTCCTGCTACTCTCTAATGGGAGTCCTCTTGGCCTACAGAACGAGGAACAAGCAGATCATGTCCTCTTCCCATCAAGGACAAAATCTCACCCTTAACTTTCATGGTCTAGCCTCTGGTTATTTATTGAGTATGTTCACTCTGTCCCTACTATGTTGTCTTTCTTCTCTCCATTTCCCACACAATCACTCTTTCTTATCATAGTATCAAATGCCAACACTTCTATGTCATCTCACAAGCCCTCTCAGAATGACCCTGCTGAAGAGCACTGTTTCAAATGTCTTTACTTGTTTCTTTTTTCATTGTAGCTTGAATACCTCTATGGTATTCTTTGTGTGTATATTGCTCCCATCAACATGCTAGAATATAAGTACTGAGTGCTAGAATATAAGAACAGAGACTGCATTGGTCTTTTTCATGGTTGTATCTTCAGAGTCTAAAACAGCAACTAACAAAGAGTGAGTTTCTATAAACATACAATGAATGAAGAGATGGGTGAATAACTGGCATACATGTCCTAATATGTAGCTCCAACCCAATACTTTAACCTCACTACTCACTGGGCTTTTTAAATCTCCATGGATTTAGAGTATACTCTTCTCATATTTATGTCTCCAGCTATTTGTACTAGTATCTCATATTGTAGGTTACTTCTTAATATTTACCTACAAAGTTTTTCTTTCTATGCCTCATTTGCACAGCAATTTTGTGAACCTCCTAAACTTGTTCTGCACAATTCTTGTCTCATTGTGTAATTGCAGTTATTAAGGGTATATTAAGCTTTATAGTACATCTTAGTCATTGCCTTGGGCATCAGGTACTTACTGACTGCATCATGAGCATGATTCAGATCCTTCCTATGAGATGTTCATGGGTTCACATCTTGGTTGAAGAATGCACTGTCTCATTCTTAAACATAAACCATTGTGTTCCTATTATTTATTTACAATGATTGTTTTACCACATTTTAATGTTAAAGAATGAGTTATTTGTTTCACATTCTGAATGGCTGACAGTTATTGTTTTGTATTAACCTATATATTAATATTATTCATTAATAAAAGAACATGATGAGGAAATTAACAAGGTAAGACCATAGACTATTTTAATGCATATAATGTGACAAACATTAGAAGTATAAAGTATGGTTGAGCCAGAGAGGGAAAAATGTCACATCCAATTGGATCACTTCAGAGTATTTTGTGAGGGGCGTAGAGAAATGGCTGGGCTTTAAAAAGTGCTTACTGTTCTTGTTGAGGACCTGGGTTTGATTCCCATCAGACACATGGTGGCTCACAAATGCCTGTGACTTCAGTTCAAGGGGATTCAGTTCCGTTCTCTGGCCTCTCTGCCTCCTGCATGCATGCGATGCACATAAACTCACATTTGCAAGTACACATAGATGAATAAAACGAAGTTTTATAAATGCTTTGTAAGCAAAACAGGATGCAATGCATTTAGGAAAACAGCCAGAGATGATCAGAGACCAGTAGCTGAGTTTGCTGAGTGAATATTTAGGGGAACTCTGTTAGGAGAGCTAATAGAGGAAGCTGAGAACACTGAGTAATAACAGCTAACAGTGGCAGCTTTGTCCCTTAATGTTTATAAACATGTACTACAGGCATTGTAAGATTTATTTTATGCATTCTATACTTCTTTGGTCATTATCATTTACAAGAGATGAAAAGGGCTATGTCTAAGAATTTGGGACTTAAATCTTATGGGAATCATAGCTTTTAAAAAAATATAAATCTGGTTTTGTAACTTCACTCCTAAAAAACATATTTATAAAAGCAAAGAAATAAATATAATTTTCTTTCCTCATGGATTTTCATTTATCTTTAAATTATGAAAAAAACCTTGACTTCTACAAAGTTGATTTTGTTTACCATATGTAGCAATGTCGTCACCTCCTCCACTGGTTGACTTCTTTCCAGATCTCAGCTTTCTCTTTGAGTATATTACCTCCTCAGGAAGCACCCTCTTCCATTTATTCAATACAATTTTTCAGAATATAGGTGCTCTAACCTTCTAGAATCCACCCCTTGCACATTTAGAGTTATATATCTAGTCATGAAATTATTTGATTAGTATCTCTTTCTTAAGCTCCTTGGCCTGGGGTAGGATTGTCAGAAAGTCAAGACACTCAACCCAATTTTGTATTTAGATAAACAATTGACATTTTAGTCTAAGTATGTCCCATGTGTCATTTATGACGTAGTTATCCATTTTGTTAATATTGTTCTGAAACTTGAATTAACTGGCTATCCTGTTTTCTTGGGCAGCTCTATCAGAGACTACATTTGTTTCTCTTCATACTATGGTAACTAGAGGGTAAACAAACAGGCAATCGCCTGATATTTGCCAAAGAGTATAAATGATTTTTCCTGGCAATATCCTCCCTCTAGGCAGGATAAGGATGACAGGATACTGATTTGGGATGAGCTAGTTTTCAGGATGACCAAAGAGAAATGTAATAAATAGAGGGCATAGTATTTAGGCTTGAAAGAAAGACATGCGTAGGGGGACCATTGTTGACTGGGGTCAGGTTGTTCACAGGTGTTGACTAAACCAAATTAGCATGAAGAGTAGGCAGAGGACCATTCTTAGCATTGATTGGGATCTTAAACAAGGACAAAGAGAAAAACAAATCCAATTCCTCTCCTGGCTATAGAGATTCACAAGTTTTAAAGTGTAACCCTCTATTTCTACATCATGACCCTTTGCAGACTAGAATTATTTTGGAAAAGATAGCTATTAAATTATCACATCTCTTTGTAATTCAAGTACATTTCTCTGCCAATGTAGTTGCTTAGTTCTGAGATGTTTGTCTTTCGTTTCTGTGTGTTTTTAATGGATTCTTTTTATTTAAGTCCCACATCTCTCAGTGTGGAAGCCTGTACTTCTGAAGTAACTTTGCATTATGCATAGTAAACCTCACATGCATTTGTATTAGCAGGCTGACTTTGTACCCAACAGACTTTTGAAAAATGGGCTATTATGAGATGACCAGCCAGAGGCTAATTTCTAGTATTTCTTCCTGAAGTCGGGACAGGTGACAATAAACAAGTCACAAGTGGCCACTTCAGATAATAAAGATGTAATTCCAGCCATTTAAGTTTGTGTTGAAAGCAAATCTTTTCTTCCCTTATTTTTTTCAATTAGTGCAGAGTGTTGCCCATGGCCTAGAGCTACAGTGGAGCAGATAATTACATGTTCATCACTAGATATGTGAACAGAGATGTGCGATTCAGCTCTTGACATTGCCCCAGCTTCATTCTCGGAGGTCTCCAAAGTATTTCCCCAAACATACTTGCTTGTCATTAACTCTTAGTTACAAAAGCTGTAGTGGGTGGATGATGAAGTGGGCAAGGCAGTGAGGAGCCCCAGAGTCTGGTGGGACTGTGTTGAAAAGTGGGTGTGACTAATTACCCTCTCCTTAGCATTTCACTTGAGACCAGAGTGTAGTAAAATGTCCTTTTAAAGTGTGAGATAGTAAGTGTATCTGGCTCTCTGTTTCATCAGAATTGCTCAGATCTGTCACTGAAGTGCGAACACAACCACAGGTAATACAGAAACCACTAAGTGGGGAAAATTTACCAACCCCTATGAACTTGTTGAGATTTCTGATTCCTACAGCTGTAATATAATCTGCATGGCAAGGCTTGGCTTGTGTGATTGGACTATTTACACAATCATCTTAATGCAGAAGCTGACACATTAATAAGAATGTCAAAAACTAAAACTACTAATTCTAATTAGTATTGTGATTTTACTAAATGAATCTCAACTCTTTAAGGAATCCTGAGGGCCATAGACCATTTCACCTTATAAATGCCAATGATTTCAAGAAGCATGGGGGGGTGGGCTAGTGAAAGTACATCACTTCTGGAATGCCCAATAAATATGGTAGCATGGAGCCATGCTGGATCTTGGGGAATTGGGTATTCGTTCAATATGTATATATTGAATATCAACCATATAAAAGACATTGAAATATGTATTTCAAGTGATCTCGGGATCCATAAAGTTCCTGCCTTTGATCTAGCAGCCTATAATTATTCAGATAACTATGAGGTGGGAATTAACAAGTACTGGAAGAGCTAGTACTTCCTCACAAGTACTGTGTTTAGATATTGTATGTATCAGTGCCTCTGATCCCCTCAGCATTTTTTTTTTGAAAGACACTGAGGCTCAAATGTTAACTTATCTGATTAAAGCTCGGAGTCAGTAAGTGCTGGAGCAGAAAGTTGAACTTGTCTTGATGATTGTGCAATGTGTTTTCTAGCAGTCACTGGAGAGAGCAGACCTCATGAAATATGTAGTGCAGTTAGCTGTTGCTGTATTAAAAAGCCACATTACAAATTGGTGTTTCCAAGAGCTGGGATAGTAGCTTATGTTTCTGTGAGTCAGAAATTTAGGTGTGATGTGGCTGGCAATTCTAATGGCCTTATATGAGGGTCCCTTGTGCAGCTGCAGGTAACTAATGATGATAGACTTGGGCTAGCAGTATAAGATGGTCTTACTTACATAGCTGATGGCGTGATCTGGTCATTAATGTGAGGGCCTTAGGGGCCCTCATCTGACCTGTCATTTTCTACTGGATTAGACTCATTATACAGTGGCCTTGTGTACCATCCAAGAGAATGATATAGAAGGGGCAGCAAGAGCTCTCAAGAGCTAGGAAGTCATGAGATGGCACTTTCATGGTACCTGCTGGTCAAGCAAGTCAATATGTAGAGAATATTATATTTCTCAGCAAGAGGAACATGGAAACATTCTAAAGGGCAGTGGTGGGGGCGGGGAGATTATGTTCCTGCAGAGATGAGGGGGATTTCATACTGCATTACTATTCTATCACAATGTGATAATTAAGGTAGACCTTAATTGAGATATAAAAGATTGGAGAACTACAGTCTTTGCTAGAGCTGGAATTAGAAAGAACAATAGTTCATATTAGCCGAGAATGGCGCCATACACCTGTGCTATCTTATCTAGGAAAGTTCCACTTGCCTTTGCCCCATAAGAAAAGAACTCTTACAGTTGGTAGGAGCATAATGATAGGAGTGATTTCCATAGAGATGATGCTTTTAGCTTTTCAGAGGACTTTAATTAATGGCACTCACTTTCCCCTCTCTTCCACTTGGTCAGTAAAGCCAGGTTTCCGGCTCACCTCCCAAAGACAACCACGCAGCCCCCAGGCTATGAATTCACTGTGGCTGAGTCTTTGGCCCAGCAGCTGTTTTGTTGCAGAAGATGAAAGTTTGATGGACTTTCAGAAAGAAAGGAAAGACAAGAAGAAATTTCATTTCATCGGTAGCTGTCTTACCCGTCTTCATTAAGATGGGCTGTGGACACCACAAGGCCACTCTGAACCAGTGGTCATAAAACTAATAGGCGCCACTCAACCCAGACAGCTCATATTGCCACCTGAGATCTGTCATCTCGGTGGTTATTGCAGAAGAAGGAGTCTCTTGGAGGGAACACAACGGTCCTTGTGTGACAGAAGTGAAACTGAAAGAAATAGATTTTTCTATTAGCTGCAAATCAAACCTTTGCACATCATCCCTCAGAGGTGACAGCACTGACTTCTCTAAGGCAGGGTTTGAACAAATTATTCAAGCTTGCAGAAGACAATACAGGATTAATATCGGCGTGGGAGGATGTGGGGGCTGGGTCTATGTGATAAAATTCTCCCCAGCTTCTCACTTTAGTCTTGTAAATGTCTCTGTGTGTATGGGGAGAGGATACATTTGTGGGCATGGAATTGCAGCAAGGGAGTTCAGGGGAAAAAAATCTATCGATTTGGGAGATCTTGAAATAGGTGGATCAGTAAGGGTCACCCTCCTAGATTTCTGGCTATGAGCTTTTTTTTTTTTTTTCCCTCCATAAATTGTTGCTGGAGGGAGGCAAGAATGCATGTTCTCTACTTCTGATAATCAAACATTTCCCAAACCAGCTTGCATGGGTATTTCTATGGCTAGTTCTGCCTCACTAGCACCTCACCTTCCATGTGTTGCTATAATAACAGAGACGTCCCCATTGATTGAGTCCTTGTCATGTGCCTGGTGCTTTACGTATATGACAGTGTCTAATTTCTACAAAGACTCTGACATGGATAATATCATCATCCATGAGACACCAAGGCTCCAAGAGGAGAAGTGACTTTTCCAGCGAAATACTACTCAAAAGTTACCATGCAGACACCCAACCCCAAAACCCAGGTTCTTCTGTTGTTCTACCTAGCCTTTTCAAAATGAGGCTAATGAGGACTCTGTGAGTGCTATGAACTGTTAAGGGGTCATTCTCTCTGTTCTTATCTAAATCATTCAAAGTCTTCCCTGAAGCTGTTAAGTCAAATCATCATCTCTGTAACATGATAGCATTATTGGAATGAACATAAAGATCAGGTCCTGTGAGAACCTTCAGGATCTGAAGGGACTGACTAGATCATCTAGTGATGCTAATTTAACATCTCTGGCTACTGTTGCTGCATTTTACAGAAAATGAGGTCTAGACAGGTCAAGTCTAGAGTGGTAACTAACAAGAGCTCTTCTTTGCTCTGTGCTTATTCTCTTCAGCACTGTGTATTTCTTGTGGAATAATTGACTTTCTTAGATGGCAGTCCAAGTACCAAGGTAAAACCATTCACTCAGGAGCTATGTAGGCTAGCTGTTGGCAAGCCTTTTTGGGACAAAGGACCATATAGTACAAAATAAAATAAAATAAGTGGTTAGGCCTTTTTAGAGCAGAAATATTTCTGTTGCTATTATCCTGTTATAACCAGTGAGAACCACAGACAATATCTAAATAAAGGACTGGGCATCAGCATGTCCCATACTGCTCTACTTACAAAAATTCAACAACAGTTGGATTTGGCTTGTACATCATCTCTGGCCACAGGTCTGTAGAGATATGACAATCTTTACAGGTGGATTTATGCTCTAGTGGTAATACTATAATAATGATAGGATGGTGTGTTGTTGCAGGTTATAAAGTCATAGCCTTGGCAGCAACCCAATGCCACATCTTCCTGTTTGCCTTATGCTTTAGGGCATACAAAATATTTTCAAAGTTGTCACCTCTAATAATTAAAAAAACAAACAAACAAACTCCTGCTGGAGATTTCCATAAGCAAAGGAGACTTGCCATCTGCAGAATATAGCAGCACAAGGGGAAAATGAGCTGAACAGTGCTTAATGGTAGAAACTGGGGACTCGGTTAGAGAATGTTTGCTTGTCTTCTTATCTTATAAGGACACACTGGGTTGCCAACATCCACTGGCACTTTTCACTTGAACGCATTCAGAAGAAAGGCTTGATCTTAGAAGTTGTGGTGTGAAGTGAGTCCTTCTTCTTCTCCACTGAATGTTAATGTTAGTAGATTGCTGCAAAAAGTGACCTGTGTTTAAAAGGTAAAATGAGGTACAATTTAAACATTTTTTTTTTGTTCATCTGAGTACACAGACACTCATAAATCAGACATCTCCAAGCTGGAAATGATAGAGGAACATAATTGAAGAAGCAAATGGGGACAGGATTTTACAAAGCAAATGTTCAAGTGATACAAAGAAAAATACGCTTGGTTGCAACCGTAATTTTACCTTTTTAGTATATTGCACTGTAACATCGCATGCTACACCTCAAGCTAGATAACTATACATTTGTTGGCTACTTCTGATTGGTTGAGCTGAGCCTCATCTCTTTCTAATAGGCCTATCTATGAGCCCACACAAACTGTTCCTTTTATTTGTAAATCAAGCAAGGCTAAGATTGCTCATGAGGCCAAGCAGCCTTTATTTTCTCAGGGATTCCTCCAGAATCGTTTTCCACCCTAATGGACTTTAGTGACATCTGTTAATATCATTCAGTCAACAGGCAATTATTTAATAGAGATCTCTACTTTGTGTTCACAGTGATGAGGGACAAGAAGCTTCTTTACCTCCACAGACACAGGCACTGGAGCATCCCGTAGGGACTGGTCATACTCTGCAGACTACTGTAAGCACAGTAGGGATGCTGAGTCTGTAGGTGGGTGTTCAGGACTGATTTCTGTCTCTGCCACTTGTTAGCCACAGAGCTCTGGCCAAGTTTGCTATTTTCTTTATTGTACTCTTCTGCTGTGAAACTGGATTTAGTTTTTATTGTATGTATGGCGAGGACTTGGGCTTCTTCTTTTTTTTTTTTTTTTTTTTTTGGTTTTTAAAGACAGGGTTTCTCTGTGTAGCTTTGCACCTTTCCTGGAACTCACTTGGTAGCCCAGGCTGAGCCTCAAACTCACAGAGATCTGCCTGCCTCTGCCTCCCGAGTGCTGAGATTAAAGGCATGTGCCACCACCGCCCGGCTGAGGACTTGGGCTTCTTAACTTAAGTAATCATTCTAATAAATGCCAGCCATTATAACTACTATCATTGCTATTGTAATTTTTAGGGAAAAGCAATTGACATGTGAAATTCCAGACATGTTTCATGTTTATTACTGTGGCTATCATACACTTCCAGAATGTTAGCTACCATTTGTTTGGTACCTATAGATTTCCAAAACTTGTTGACAAATAAAATAAGAAGCACTTTTCACTATGGCATTTTACTTATAGAAGGGATCCCTGAGTTTATCAAAGCCACGGACATGTTTTTGAGACAATGGACCGAGATGCATAGAGAGTGAATGACTATCTTAGTCACGCTCTCAGGGCAGGCAGACGGAATGAGGCTGAGAGCACAGTTATTGTATTTTCTTGGGCTCCACATTTCCTCAGTCATTGTAAACTCATCACAGTCACCTAATAACACCATCATATTTTTGTGATTACTTTAAAGATTCTGCTGCCTACACTCGATAAATTCATGTTATAGCCACATAACCTAAGCCCAGTGTTGCATTTTATCTTTCCTCCATTTTCCTTAAGTGAGTGAAGCTTATACTCAAGAGTCTTTAATAGGGCCCTGATTTAGCTAAGACAGGGTGTTAATGAAAAGACTGAGGGCAATGTCAAATTGTGCTGAAGTTCTGGTGTCAGTGGGATTGAAATATATTAGCCCAAGTCTATAGAAAGTTCAAGAAGAATGAAATGTGAAAACCATCTCACTGGTCAAAAATTTCCTGTGGGATCTGATCATTGAAATGGTCCACTGTTGACCAAAGTGTCTGATGTGAACTCCTGTAGAGTTCCTCTGTGGACCAGTATATTTTTTCAGGCGATATATTGCCAAAATGATTACTTTTTTATTTGATCCATCACTGGAAGATTTAAAGTATTCCCTGTAAGGACAGGACAGTTATCAGTGTGGTATCCCCCCATTCTGAAAAATCATCCTTTTTTGCCCCCCCCCCTTTTTTTTTGGTTTTTTGAGACAGGGTTTCTCTGTGTAGCTTTGGAGCCTGTCCTGAAACTCACTCTGTAGCTCAGGCTGGCCTCGAACTCACAGAGATCCACCTGCCTCTGCCTCCCGAGTGCTGGGATTAAAGGCGTGCGCCATCACTGCCCGGTCCTTTTTGCCTTTCTTTGGTTCTTCCTCTATAGTCCTCCATCTCAGCATTGCGCATCTTGTTTCTCATGAGTGCACCTTGCTCCACATGAGTCAGCAGCCCTGTTTTTTATATTTAAAGGCAAACTCAATTTTAATATAGTTCTTCCCTTGTTACTTTAGTTACCTATAGAGAGCCTTTAACCTTAAATGTAATGCTAGTGGTTTTGGCAGAGGGTGTGTGTGTGTGTGTGTGTGTGTGTGTGTGTGTGTGTGTGTGTGTTATTGTACTGCAAGTTTATTTGTTTGGCTGTTTTTAAAGGTTATTCATGAACACTGTGATTTTTCTCTGGAAAACGCATTTAATCTTCACACTCTTTGGGAGCTGTTGATCATGTCTTCTGCTGCCAGCTTTCCAAGGTCTTTGAGAAGCTGTTTTCTTCCTTTCCTCTTAGGCCTGACACCTAGTTCATCATCAGAGATAAGCCCCACTTGTCTGCAAATTGCAATCTCATCAGGTCTGCAAGATAACATCTGATTTGACTCCTTCCTGCACCTTCCATTAACACTTGGGGACTTCCACCATTGAGAAGAGACAGGCTCCACCACACAGGCGACCTGTTTCCCCATTATCATCTTCATTAAACTTGATAGCCTTTTTACGTTCCAGATAGGGTGAACCGCTTTTCAATGACCTTTATTAGGAGCTGTCTCCTTGAACAGGGTCACTTGGGAAAGAGTATGTGGGGCCACTCCTTATACTCCAGAAAGCAGTTGGTTTTGATAAACAACTCATTTCAGCTTTAGAGTCCCTTCACCTCTCTAATTGCAATAGCTACCATTTATCAGGGCATAGCCCTTGACATGATCTCACTTATCTCTTAAGTTCAAGAATTTTTATTACTGTCCTTTTTTTTTCTCATAAGGAAACCTAGTTGCAAAAAGGTTGAGTTGTTCCTAGTCTCACAGCAACAGGACAAAGCTGGGATTTGAATGTAATAAATCTGTCCTCAGAGCTTAGAGAACTGCATGTTCTACCACCTACATGTGTCCTGCTGTTAGCTACTGGCTGATCAGTTATATCGGTGATGTGATGCTTCACAAAAAAAAAAAAAACACCCCAAAACTCAGCAGCAAAAAATAATGAATACTTCTTATGTTACCAGTGTTTGAGGGTCAAGAATCCATGAGTCACTAGGCTGGGGGGTTCTGACTCAGGGTCACTTATGAATCTGCAGCCAGGAGCGTGGTTATGGCTATACATAGGGCTTAGCTGAAGCTGAGACTGAGGGATCTTCCAAGGTCTACTCACATTCCAAAGCTGGTTATTGACGGGAGGTCTCAGTTCCTTACCACATCCAGCAGGCTCTGCTACTAATTTTAATTCATCAGTCTTCATTTGATATATTATCTCACTTCCCTTCTCCGTCATGCCCTTTCTCTCCCCTCATCTCCCTCGTCTGAATCCTTCTCAGAAGTCTTTTCTGGAGCAGGTCATCTGTGTTAGTTGGCCATAAAAATATGAACGGTGTAGCTTAAACAACAAGAAACCATTTCATCACAGCTCTAGAATCGAAGAACAAGATCAAGGCTTTCTGAGTGTTGGATTTCTGCTGAAATACCTGCATTTGCTTCGTAGCTATTCATATTTCCCCTCCTTTCCCATACTCTCTCTCTTGTGAGTTTCTGTGACTTGACCCCTTTGTATAGGAATGACAGTCATTGCATAACTGATCTATTTTACCTCACTTTTTTCTTCAGTGGAATCATCCACAAGTGCCTACCTTCTGACATCCATATTGTCATGTGTCAGTGTTGGAGGGAAACAGCTCATCTCATGGAACCATTTTTGTACTGTGTCTGTGTTGGAATTTCTAGTTATGTTTTCTTACCTGTAACTTAGGCTTCATTTCCCTGGGCCTTACCTCCTATTCTCTCGAATCGCTTGTGTAATCAACCTTAACCTTAGTTGTATGTCATTTGACTCCTCACTGGGCTTGAAAGAATGCAGGTGCTAACACTTAAAGGCTTTGAAGGCTAGATAAGTGCTTACAGTGTCTAGTGAATTCTCTAGGAACTTTCAAACTCTTATGCGGTGTTCTCAAGAAGTCATGCCTATGGTCAGAAACTGCATAATGTATTTTTGACCGTGTGTAAGTGTTAAATAAAGAGGGTTTCAACAGTTTTGGTTGCAGTTCTATGTACATTTCTATTCTTTGATTTTGAAGTAGCTATTGCACAACATTATGACACCTCAAGAAGTGGCCTGAGAACAAGGTGGAAACTAGATAAAGAACAAAATCCGAAGCCTCTCTCTTGTCTTCCAGTCAAGGAGTGATTATTACTCAAGAAGCTATTAGAGGAGGCATTTATTGAGATCATGCACTGGCTGTGCATGACTGCACTGTATTTGTTGCTCATCAGCACAAGCGAAGCATTTGAGTCTCTTACCAGTATCACCTGCCTGTGGTCTGTCTGAGTCCTCTGTGGCTGCCACCACAGCCCCATTTTCCTTTGAAACTTGGCAGCCCATGAGTTATGCTGGAATCCCCAGGTGAACCTAATGTATCCAATTTCTTTCACTCTACTTCCTTTATCTTGTAATGTGCTGTTGATTCCATCCACATAAGCATGATGATGAATAGCCAGAATTATTGCAATGGCTCCATTCAGTACATTAAGACTTAAAATATGCCTGATAAAATTGAGGGAAGCATTAAAGTCCTCATAGCAACATAGTTACCTGTCTTTTCCTTGAGTGAAGTTTGACACATGTTTGGGAATAGTTCCATACAAAGCCAGAAGTATACTATGCATTGTTCTAAATTCAGGACCAATGTTCCACTCTATAAAAAAAATAAAAGGAAAGCAGTCTGTATGGATAAATTGCTTAAAAGATTAAGAGAATATCTATAAGAATGCGGTTTGGTATGTAACAAGAAATTTCACCTAAAGTAAGGGGAGGGATATGAAATTCATAGAAAATTGATCATACACAAAAGCATGTATGTCCAATAATCATTGGATGAAATAGGCTCCAAAGTATCCAGTTACAAGATGCATACAAGTAGGATAATGAATAACAGGAGATTCATCTACAAACCAGGTAAAGTATTATAGTTTTCACTGCCAGCAAGCAAGCCATATTCTTGGTCTTATTGTCCTTGAATACAAAAAGGATAGAAGAGAATGAATGCAAGTATATTCTTGGTAGCTCTGTCTATTGTGTTTAGCTTTGCCAGAATGAGCTACTATGGAAGGAAGTTATGCCTTGGCAAACAATTTATTTAACACATTTCAATGCTACACAGAGCTTTATTTCTTAATATAGGCTATTATTTGCTTCTGGAATGAAAGCAGGGCATGATATAGCCCTTTGGGGAGAGAGTTAACTAAGAAATGCATTTCCAGATGATATCACATGCAAACAGTACTCTGAAATCACTAGACATCAAAATTAATCAGGCTGAATCCATCGCTTTGTCAGATGTAAATCTCTAAACTCACAAACTTTCTTCAGTGATATGAAGAGTGACTCTAAATCAGGAGGAAAGTATCATTTCCCACTTTTTTTTTTTTTTTCTAAAATCTGCCATCACCCGTGACTTAAGATAGGAATATGATTGAGAATACTGGGAAAAAAACCTTGACTTTATGTTGCAAAACAGTTGTGTAAACAGTTTCTGGTTTCCAATACCTTTTAGATGCATTTCAGTTTTGACTCACAGTGATCACTTGATGCTGATGCTGAGAAAAAAAATGCATAGAACAGGGATTCAGTTATGACTCTCCACATGTCTATTGGTTGGGATTGTTCAACCAACAATTCAGGGAAAAATTCTCTGCTATATATTTTGGCAGGGACGCTATTAAAAATAATTCAGCAACCAATAAGGCCCAGGGATTGTCATAATCAAATTGGTCTCGGGTCTCCTGATGAAATAATGAGATAATCATTGACCCTGAGTGGCTGATTCATGGAAAGGAGATAGGGCGGGATGGATAGTGGTCAGGGTGAGTTTGAAGCAGTGACCTTTTGCTACCTAATTAGGAAAACATTTTTGACATTTTAATAATTGTTGTAACTACTTAGATTTGCATCCAGTGATGCTGACCCCATGTGCTTATTATTGCAAGATGAAAGTTTACTCCTAAAGTATCTTTGCTAGTTGTACTTGACTTTTTTTTTATCATCTAATCTGTTGTTCCCTCTACTTTCACATCCTTCTCTCTGCTTTTTCTTCTCGTGTTCCTCTCCCCCTCCCCTCTTCCTGTGTCTTTCCTCTCTTTCTTTCCTCTACTTTTCTCTCTCCTTGTTAACTTAGGACAATAAAAGAAGATTCAACTTTGGTATATTATTTATTCATGATGCTCTGTTGTTTGGATGGAATTGAGATTAAGATTTTTTTTTCAGTGTTAGAAAGTGTATTTGTTTCCTAGGGGTCCATCATAAGATTGAGTGACTAATAAATAATTACAAATTATTCATATGGCAGTTCTAGGGGTGGAAAATCCAAAATCAGGTTGTCAGTGGGACTGTTCTCCCTCTGAAGACATTCAGGAGGAGCTTTCCTTGCTTTTGGTAAACTTCTGTCACTTTCCAGACTTTGGCATTCCTTGGTTTGCAGCCACAGTATCTCAGGATCTGCTTTACTGCCATGTACCACCCCTTTCGCCCAGCAGCTGTGTCTTTTGTCAGGACACCTGGGACCCAGTGTACTTCTGTGTAAGTTCATCTGAACTCCCGACTTCTACAGTGAACCTATGTCCACATAAGGCTACCTTCTGAGATGCTGGAAGTTTGCACTTCTAAGCTATCTTTTTTGTTTGTTTGTTTGCTTGTTTGTTTGTTTTTCGAGACAGGGTTTCTCTGTGTAGTTTTGTGCCTGTCCTGGATCTCGCTCTGTAGACCAGGCTGGCCTTGAACTCACAGAGATCCGCCTGCCTCTGCCTCCCGAGTGCTGGGATTAAAGGTATGTGCCACCACCGCCCGGCTAGATGGCTCAGTCGTTAAAGGCTAGGCTCACAACCAAAAATATAAGCTATTTTTTTAAGGAAAACACAATTCCACTGTGTCATTCTATTTGATGGGTAAGAACAGCACAAGGAGCATTTACTGCAAAGAGGACGTGGATAGTGAAAACTTCAGCATGCTCAGTTATATTTATTTTATACTATGACTTTACTGTCTCATTATTTATTAATATTAATGTATTCAATTTTATAATTGTATATGTCATTTATTCTAATGTATTTTAATTTTATTATTATTGATGTACTTAATATAGTAGAATAGTGGCTAAGAGTCTATATATCATAAATACTCATCCATATATTATAGGATGAATGCTAAAGAAGTTTTATTGATGATGATTGGAGTAACATGAGAAAAATAGATTTTACTTGTGATAGAATTAAGCATTGATGATGTCTTGGTTATAGTGAAAAACCTCAATACAGGATTTTGCACAGATGCAGTTCAAGTTAGGTTGTTTAAGCAATGAAATTAAGAAAAAAAATTCAAATGACTAAACTTACCCTCAGGCCAAGCAAGGAATGAAAGCCCCTGCTCCCAATCCAGGGACTCTCACCATGAACAATGGGGACCATAGGCTTTTGGGAGGGACATGTGGAGAAGCAGCTAGAAAAGGAAAAGATGCTTTAGATTCAAGATCTTGTCCTAGCAACAGCACAGGTGGAACTTTGACTTGCTGTTTCTCTGATTGACTCTACCCATCCAGTAAGGAAAGTTGTGCTATGCTATCTTTGGAATGCCACCAGAGTGTTTCTCTCTCATTTAGCCTTGTCACAAAGTTTCAAAATGACATCAATTGTCAACCTTGAGGCATCCCTCAGCCATTGTCATGTTTTTAAGATGGGCAGAGGGGTTAAGTAGTACATTGTTAGTTTCTAAGAAGTCCCCTGAAGGCAAAGCCAGATGAGAACTAGAGATGAGCTTTAGAAATTCTGTATTTCTTCTTGTTGTTTTTCTTAACTTCCTTGGAACATTATTTGATGTAAATTTTGAATAATTATTGGGCATTATTGGGTGTCTATTGTTTCTCTATATTCCTCTGGTTACCCTGGGGGAAATTTCTAATATTCATGTTCCATTTCTCTTTTATAATTTCTTGGCTCATTACTCTCATTTATGTAACTTCATCCTAAGTATTGCCTTCCTTTCCTTGTGGTTATATCTTAATCATTGAATATTAATATTCATATTCTTTTCTTTATGCTCAGTTTATTTTTGACCAAGTTTCATGGCTATTTGCTTCTGGGCAATGTTTTTTTTAAAGTCACACAGTAATGTCTGCCAAAGCCATGTTGCCTATAAACACAGGCAGGTGAGTATATGGTCCCTTCTTTCCTGTATATAGTCCAATTCTGCTTCTGAGAGAGCCTCAGAAAGAGAAAAATCTACTAGACTTTCAGCTCACATCTTCTTGCTTAATTAAAAGTATGATGAGACTTTCAAGTTTCTACTTTTAAAGTATGATCCCTTTTCTGTGAAGACAGAAGAGACCGAGAGTTCTGATTGGTTAGTTCTTGTGCTAGCAGAATCTATTCTCTATCCTTTATAATCACTTTCTCACAGATACCAAACTATACCCTGAGCATCTAGAAGGATTAAATGCTGATCAAAGGCAGGTTTAGCTGTATCCTCAGGACAAGCTGATTCAATGAAGAGAAGCTCAGGCCCTGCATGAGCTCCTGGAAAGAGAAATAAATTAACAATTAGTAGTTAACAGCAGTAAAAAATGCAGAGAAGAATTGGACCTGATATTTTAGGGGAGTTGATATATTTGAAGTAATACAATGTTCAGGTTAGTAGAATCGGTTGCAAAGGTCTGAGATGTAGTCTTCTAGTCCTTTCCATGAACCTTGGAGACTTTTGTAGAGACAGAATCTGGCCTTTCTGAGTAATTATTAGCAATGTTATAATTTCATGTGTGTTGCTTTTAGGCAGGTCCAAGGTTGTAATAATGGCTTGAATCAATTATGGATATTTAAAGTCCTCACTGCAATTGAGTGTAACAATGCCATTACCCTTTGCATGAACTACATTCTTTCTTGACCAACTATGCTAATGATTATCCTTATTTAAGAAACTGATTTCTTACTCATCTGGCAGGATTCTGTCTGGCTAGGATATTCTCTAAAATGCTCCTGTGTGGTGTATTTAGCCTTTAGCTTGCATAGTATATATTTCTCCTGCTTCTATTTTGCTTAAGAACATGGCTGTTCTAATGTGGTTCCCTTTTGTACCCAGAATAATTTATGTTGCTGCTCCTAAATAATAATATAAAATCAGAGCCATACTGACAAAATTAGGGAAGACATTAACAAATAATTCAGATTAAAACATGAAATTGGCAAATACATACGATTTGTAGTTTCGCCCAAGGTGACTAATTAATTACTGCAATTTCCCACTTCCCCACGTTCAGTGAGAACATGCCTTTGAAATGCTATTCAGGGAAGCAGAGCTCAGTGGTTATTAAGATGCAAATACCCACAAGCAAATATACAATCTGCTCTCTCTCACAGGAAGTGCGATCTGTAGACCAGTGTAGGCAGTGGTTCACTGTATTAGGCTGAGTGTTTATGTCAGTCCCTTTGCAGTTTGATCTTGGAATTTTATAGTTGGTCAGTGCCATAGAGTAGTGGTTACAGTTTCTGCATTGCTAATGAATGAGTCGAGTTGGAGGGAAGTATACTGAGGTCCATTAGATGGGGCAGCTATTAGAAACTTTCTGCAACCCCGACACCCCCACACCCCATCCAACCTGAAGTAAAAGAAATAGGTGAATTGTGCTTATTTCATACAGTTTTACATATATACCAGGAGAATCAATACAGTGTCTTGTGGGTAATGGCATTGGTACCACACCAGGAATTTATTTTTAAAGTGGCATTCCCCATTTAATTTCTTGGTGTTGGGGATGTCTACTTCCTTCAATGTAGAGTTATCACAGTGCTTGGTTGATATTGATTCAGTGAATCCCTGTTGAGTGAATTCATTTTTAGGCTTTTTAACTCAACTATGATAACAAGATGATTTTGAGATTTTTTTTAACAGCTTTGATGATGCTCATTATGTGGGAAACTAGTGTTGTGCTTGTTTTTTTTTTTTTTTTTTTTTCTCAGCATATGAACATTTCTGTTGTTCCCATTTCCCATTTCCCTGCCTGGTATTGTAGCTTAAATCATTTGGTGGAATTTATAACAAAGCAGAACTTTTTTTTTTCTGAAGCATTTAGATTTCAGAGAGGAGATTTCTTTTTCTTTTTAAGTGAATGATGTTTTTTATCTTTTGAAAGTTTCATATACTTATACAATGTTCATATATCATTTTATCCACCATTCCATCCCTCCATTCCTTCTAGCTCCCTACCCATATCTCTCTCAATTTCATGTTCTATTTTTTCCTTTTATTATTATTAATAACCCCTGAATCACATTAGTGCTTCTGATATATGCTTAAGTGTGTGGCCCCACCTTGATTGAAGGGGCTATTGTGGTTGATACTGTTGAATAGATTTCTTAAAGAAAGGGCATTGTTTTCTTAATTATAGTGTGAAAATGCTGGGATCATTTTTCTGAGTCTGTGATTTTCAAATGAATATTTGGAAGGTGGGTTAGAGTATTCCAAAGGTTTCCATACACACATGTCAATCACAATCTTACATATGATAATCTGTAAGAACGGCTAGAGAATGGTTCTTTTGTGAGTGTCGACTTTCTGGTAACTCATGCAGATACAAAGATATTGCATGACATCATGTCTCATACTCTAGCTGTGTGTCTACATGTCTTCTTAATAAAACAAACTGTAAAGAAAGTACAAAAATTGCCAGTTTATTAAAAGAATATTCAAAATACCTCCAAGTAGCTTTGGCAGCATTCTGATTAGAAGCTTTTGATTGTTAGCCTTGATGATGGCTTACTCTCCACTGTTTTACACAGCTAATAAGAATGTGCTAAACACATATTGGGCCAGATTTTCAGATGACACCAAGAACAGATCAAAACAGCTTTTGATAATTGGATCGCATGAAGTAAAATGACAGGAAACAAACCTCTCTATGTCTCCCTTAGGCTAGGCATTTATGCCTCCCAGTTCACTGAAAGAAACTACAAATTGGAATTAACAATTATTTTTAGATAGAAAGATTGAATGTAAAGCATATTATGTTGAAGACCACAGGCTCGGAAATATAATGATGGTATGATTTCTCTGATTCTAGTGTCTTATCTTACATTAAAATAAACAGGTAAGTCAACACCAGTGGTGTAGGGAAGATCTGCTGTGAAACAGGCCTAGACTTTCAGCTGACCACAAATTCAGTGGGGAGTATCAGATGCTGAAAGAAATATACGCTGTAAGGAATTCCATTGAACTTAATGCTGGTTCAATACTGAAAGATGTGATATCTAGGCACCTCAAAGTATTCAGAAACTACTAGGCACTGAAGATAAGGTTCTATTCTGAATCATTGTCGTGTAGATGAACGTCGCGAAGAGACATCTAAGAATGGTTTGCTGTGATGGCAGCAGGTAGATGTCTGTTAAGTACCTGTTAGAGTGGGATAGTAACTTCCAATGAAGAATCATTGTGGTCAGTGTAGCTCTTTTTTTTTTTTATAATTTATTTTATTTTATTTTACAACATAATTCAACTTTACATATCAGTCATAGGTTCCCCCGTTCTCCCTCCTACCGCCTCGTCCTCCTCCCCCCCTCCCACCCCGTCCCACTGCCCACCCCCATTTCCATCTCCTCCGAGGCAAAGACTCCCCCAAGGATTGAGATCAACCTGGTGGACTCAGCCCAGGCAGGCCTAGCCCCCTCCTCCCAGGCTGAGCCAAGGGTCTCTACCAAGCCCCAGGTTTCAAACAGCCAACTCATGCACTGAGCACAGGATCCGGCCCAACCGCCTGTCAGTGTGGCTCTTATGTGAAGAAACAGGAAGTAGGAAGGCCAGCTATTTTTCAACATAAGGGTGTTCTTTCTAACAAATTGAACAGAGAGGTGATAAGGCATCAAACATTAGTGTTCCCATGTTTGGTTGAGACCTGTATGGCACTATTCCTAGAAGGTTAGTTACATTGTTATTGATGTAATGTCAACCTCCTCTAACAAGTAGTTTAATATAGAGGCATTTGTTTGTTCAAAAGGGTGGGTGACTGATTAATAGCAATCCATCTTAACCATCTCTATTTCTCAGTAATGCAAAAAGCATGTGCTAAGCACCAAGAGTGAGCATGAGCTTTGACAATGCAGAACCAGGGATTCTCAAGCCAATAAACAAATCTAAGTTTCATTTGTAGAAGCCCTTGTTGCTTTTGCCCTTTGTTTTTGTCTTAGAAAGACTTGATGAGGAGTGGTGTTGAATTAAATTAAGAAGAATCAGGCCCAGAAGAGCTCTGAGAAAACTGGAGAGTTGGTAACTGATATGGGAAAATTTTACCATTTTCTTTCCTGAAAATAAGAGAAATGATATTAATAAAACTAGACATTTACACTCCATTTCAGGGAAGCAAGTTCCTTAGGGAACTCAAAATACCAATTAATCCGAAGAAGAAACACACTTGTGAGAAGAGAAAATCCTCAGTTCATTTAGATAAATAGCATTGGCAGAGATTCCAGGTGTGTCAGCCAGATATCATGGAGTTTCTGCATCAAATAGAGAAGCCTGTGAATCGTGTCAGCATTACATTGATTCTGAGGAACAGGAGCAGAGAGTATGTGTACTAGGTTTAGAGATGTTCAGCAAAGGGATCTCAGAAAGAACAAGAGATGCATAGGCAGAGCTCTTTGGTCGGGAACATTTGGAATGGCAAGAATTGAGCCAAGTAGCCATTAAGACATCTTTACCTGAAGAAACATCTGTAGATATTTGCTGTTTTTTTTTACAGCCATCTCACATGTGTCCCAGGATGCTTTGAACTCACTGTGTTGCAGAAGATAACTTTGAACTTCTGATGCTTCTGCTTTTACTCAGGCCTGCTGGGATTGCAGGCATGTGTCACCATCCCCAGTTCATGCTGTGCTGTGCCTGGTGATACCGTTATGCATGGTGGTCAAGCACTCTACCAAGTGAGTTGCACCCCCAACACTACATTTGTAAGTTCTACATAGAAGTTCCTAATAGCGAAGCAAATTGCCTTGTTCAGTCTTTGGAACACAAACGTGTTTCTTTTGGGTTGAGTTCTGTATATCTATACTGTTTATAGGTTAGGAGATATGTGTATGTGTGCACATGTCAGTAGTAAAAAGAAAAAATAGCCCCAGGGAATCAACAAGGAGTTACTGGAGGCCTTTGTCGTTTAAAAATCTTCATCTGCCCTCCCTGTCTAAAGCATCAACTCAGTGTGCATCCTGAATTATTCATTGAAACATAAGGTTTGTATTTGTCTGTATACATTTATCTCTGGCTTCTGTCATCTCCACCTACTCTCTGGCCTACTTTGCCACTGTCTTGCTTTTGAGTTTGTTTCTTATGAGGCTGTGGAAAAGAAACATTAGGAAAGGCTATTATATTGCATTCATGTTTTTCTTTCACATATGGCGTTTGTTTAACCTCTTGGAGAACTGTGATTTCCTG